>PVHX01021111.1:0-30474 GCA_004024805.1 Geosciurus inauris | reverse complement strand
TTTTTTTTTTTTTTTTTTGGTGCCAAATTTTTTGAGTTGTTTATATATCCTGGAGATTAATGCTCTATCTGAGGTACATGTGGTAAAGATTTTCTCCCGTTCTGTAAGCTCTCTCTTCATGTTATTGTTTGTTTCCTTTGCTGTAAAGAAGCTTTTCAGTTTGATTCCAACACATATATTGATTCTTGATTTTACTTCTAGCTCTTTAGGAGTCTTATTAAGGAAGTCAGTTCCTAAGCTGACATGGTAGAGATTTGGGCCATCTTTTTCTTCTATTAGGTGCAGGGATTCTGTTCTAGTGCCTTAGTCCTTGATACAGTTTGAGTTAATTTCTGTACATGGTGAGAGAGAGGGATTTAATTTCACTTTGTCACATATGGATTTCCAGTTTTCTCAGCACCATTTGTGTGTCTTCTTTTCTGTACCATTGGTCTACATGTCTATTTTGGTGCCAGTACCATGCCAATTTTGTTACTCTGGCTCCATAGTATAATTTAAGGTCTGGTATTGTGATGCCTCCTGCTTCATTTTTCTTGCTAAAGATTGCTTTGGCTATTCTAGATTTCAAATTAATTTTATGATTGCTTTTTCTAGTTCTATGAAGAATGTGATTGGGATTTTAATAGGAGTTGCATTAAATCTGTACAATGCTTTTGGTAGTATGGCCATTTTGACAATATTAATTCTGCCTATCCAGGAGCATGGAATGTCTTTCCATCTTCTAAGATCTTCTTCAATTTCTTTCTTTGGTGTTCTGTAGTTTTCATTGTAGAGATCTTTCACCTCTTTTGTTAGACTGATTCCCAGATATTTAATTTTCTTTGAGGCTATTGTGAATGGGGTAGTTTTCCTAAATTCTCTTTCAGAGGATTCATCAGTGATGTATAGAAATGCATTTGATTTACGAGTATTGATTTTATATCCTGCTACTTTGCTGAATTAATTTATTCTAGAATTTTTCTGGTGGAATTTTCTAAATATAGAGTTAAGTCATTGGCAAATAGTGATAGTTTGAGTTCTTCTTTTCCTATTTGTATCTCTTTAATTTCTTTCTTCTGTCTAATTGCTCTGGCTAGCATTACCAAGACAATCTTGAATAAAAGTGGTGAAAGAGGGCATCCTTTCTTGTTTTAGTTCTTAGAAGGAATGCTTTCAATTTTTCTCCATTTAAAATGATGTTGGCTTTGGATTTAGCATAGATAGCTTTTACAGTGTTAAGATATGTTCCTACTATCCCTAGTTTTTCTAGTATTTTGAACATGAAGGGGTGCTATATTTTATCACCTGCTTTTTCTGCATCTATTGAAATGATCGTATGAGTCTTGTCTTTAAGTCTATTGATGTGATGAATTACATTTATTGATTTCTGTATGTTGAACCACCCTTGCAACCCTGAGATGAACCCCACTTTATTGTGGTACACTATGTTTTTAAATATGTTTTTATATGGGATTTGTCCTCCACTATGCTCATGGAGAGACCTCTCTGGCTGGGGCTTCTGGCCCAGCTGTGCCAGCAGCTGTGGTGCTAGGGATTTTTTCCTTGTTTTATTATACCCAATCTCCTGTGTGCCCAGTCTGCTTTGAATGTCCAATTTTAAGTTCCAGTGAAGTTTCTTCACTTTTTTTTTTGTTGTTGTTGTTTATTCACATTGCAGAGAAGGTGCCTGTCTGCTTTCTTGGTTTCATGCCACAGAACAGTGAGGAACATGACTGCCTCTATTCTGCCATCTTGAATCCCTGCCTAACATTTTGCTTAAGCTACTTTGAATGAGATTTCTGTTATCTGAATTCAAAAGTCCTGTTTATTACACCAGAAATGGGCACAAGTTAAAAGTTGTCCTTGAGACTGTATCTTCAATGGTAGGGTAGGGTTAAAACCCATTAAGTTTCCTCTAGGGACTGTGTGGGGCACTAAATCTACACATGAATTGTCATGTAGCTTTAGCTATGAACTGTAAACTACAGTATGAACTTGATTTTGTTGAAACATTACCATAACTCCAGATTTGTATTTGTGGTATTACTAACCTAAATCTCAGGCCTTTACCAACAAGACTAGTTTGTAAAACATCACTTAATGTCTTGGAATGATCCGAGGCCACTTAGACTATGAACACAATGACTAGTGTCTGCAGTATGAGGGGCTCTTGGTAGTAGTGGAGCTTTAGATGTTATTTAATTCTTAAATGCATATAGCCTTTTAGTAAACCATTTGTTTAAAAAAAAGACATATAATCAAGAACTCTAGTGATAGCATTATGTTCCAGCTCAAGATCTAGGGTAAATTTTTGTAATTTACATCTCATTAACATCTTATGCAAATAGGTATCTAAAATTCAGTTCTATTTCTAAGAAATGAGCATTATATGATTGCTAATTTTGTTTGTTTCATTTTTAGAACTACCTTTTTCAAGCAATTGTTATCAAAGGATAAGACATTAAATAGAAAATAAATTTTTAGTGACCCTCACTTTTTATATTAATAGTGTTTCCTTAGTGCTGATTTCCCAAAGAAAATGAGATATACAAAAAGACAGAGATGAAGACAGAGATGTGGACAAAGACATGGATATAGATGAGTATATTAGTTATACATGGGTATGTAACAAATGACCCCAAATCTTAAAACAATTACTTCAAACAATAAGCATTACCTTACACAGTATCTATGGGTCAGGAGTTTTGAAGTGGTTTGATGGATGGTTCTGCCCTGGGAGGTTATATTCAACATGTTGGCCAGGGTAACAATAATCTGCAAGGCTTTAGATTGGAATCACATTCCATTTTCAAGATGGCTCTCATATATTTGGACAAATTCCTCTTGGCTATTGGTGAGAAGCTTATTCCTTGCTAGATGGTCCCCCGCTCCCATGAGTTTCCTTACTGCCCAGCAGCTGACATCTGCCAAAATGAAGGACACTTCCTCAGTTTCATCCTGATGTACAGCCACAAATGTAAGCAAAGAAAAAAAAAAACTGTTGCAAATATGTTTGAAGTTGACCTGCAGACCAAGGGGGGGAAAAAGAATCATAGCTTTAACTACACTGCTGAGCCAAAAGCAAAGAAAAAAAAAAACTGTTGCAAATATGTTTGAAGTTGACCTGCAGACCACGGGGGGGAAAAAGAATCATAGCTTTAACTACACTACATCTGCCATGTGCTGATGTCACAACAGGGACACACCTCCACAGCAATATTGTAAGAACTGATTTTCAACTAGGCCACCACAGTCTTGGGAGGCCATCTAGAGAAAATATAAAAGATAAAACATACACACAGAAAAGGGGAATTTGAACATAGGTAGTACAAAAATATATGGAGAGAGAGAGAGAGAGAGAGAGAGCAGAAAACAGCAAAACAAAAGATTTCTAAAAATAAGCCTGCAAATGAAATTCCAGATTATAAGCAGGCATAAAAAGACATCTAGAGCTAAGGCAGCCAAGAAAATTAATAATTAGAGGATACATTTTTTCCATATGACAATATTTTTAAAGTAGCCTAATAAAGATTAATATATGGATTAAAATAGGAATTGAACACACACTGTATTTTAGTTACATCTTGAATTCAATGTTAGGTGCAGTATATAGATATTTTTTTACAGTCACAAAATCACAAAGAAGACAAATCCAACAAAATCAAAAGGAGTAAAACTATCTTAGAGTATTTTATCAATCTATTTCTGCCAGTAAAACAAAATGTCCATGACTGTACATTTTAAAAAAACGTAAGTTTAGTTAGCTCACAGTTTTGGAGGCTGGAAGTCCAATATAGAATGATACCAGCTGTTCTGCCTCTGATCAGGTTCCCTTGGTTGATGTACAACATGATAGAACAGAAAGGAAAATGGATGTGTGCAGAAGGGGCTAAGTGTTTGTGATGGTCTTACTTTACTATCTATTCTCACAAGAGCTAACTCACTCTTTTTATAATTATTTATTTATTTTTCAACACAGCAGAATGCATTTCAATTCACAGTACACACATGGACCACAATTTGTCATTTCTTTGGTTGTACACAAGGGAGAGTCACACCATTCATGTCTTCTTACACATACTTAGGGTAATTATGTCCATCTTATTCCACCATCTTTCCAACCTCCATGCCCCCTTCCATCTCTTCTCTCCCCTTTGCCCTACCCAAAGTTACTCCATTTCTCTCATGCTTTCCACCTCCCACCTCCATTATGGATCAGCATCCACTAAACAGAGAAAACATTCAGCCATTTCTGGGATTAGCTTACTTAGCTTAGCATGATGTTCTCCAACTCCATCCATTTACCTGCAAATGCCATGATTTTATTCTCCTTTGATGCTGAGTAATATTCTATTGTGTATATATACCACATTTTCTTTTTCCATTCATCTGTATAAGGGCATCTAGGTTGCTTCCACAGTTTAGCAATTGTGAATTATGTGGCTATAAACATTGAAGTGACTGCATTATTGTAGTATGCTGTTTTTAAGCCCTTAGGGTATAGACCAAGGAGTGGGATAGCTGAGTCAAATGGTGGTTCTATTCCAAGTCTTCTAAGGAATCTCTATACTGCTTTCCAGATTGGTTGCATCAATTTGCAAACCCACCAAAAATGTATGAGTGTGCATTTTCCCACGCATCCTTGCCAACACTTGTTATTTTCGATGCCTTTGTTTAGTATGAGATAACTGTACTTATGTGGGTTTGCCTCTGTCTTCAATTCTGTACCATTGTTCTACATGTCTATTTGGGTGTCAATACCATGCCATTTTTGTTACTCTGGCTCTGTAGTATAATTTAAGGTCTGGTATTGTGATGCCTCCTGCTTCATTTTTCTTGCTAAAGATTGCTTTGGCTATTCTGGGTCTTTTATTTTTTCAAATAAATTTCATGATTGGTTTTTCTATTTCTATAAGGAATAACACTAGGATTTTAATTGGAATTGCATTGAATCTGTATAGCACTTTGGGTAGTATGGCCATTTTGACAGTATTGATTCTGCCTATCAAAGAGCATGGGAGATCTTTCCATCTTCTAAGGTCTCATTCAATTTCTTTCTTTAGTGTTGTGTAGTTTTCATTGTAAAGGTCTTTAACCTCTTTTGTTAGATTGATTCCCAAGTATTTTATTTTGGGGGGGCTATTGTAAATGGGGTAGTTTTCCTAATTTCTCTTTCAGAGGATTCATCACTGATGTATAGAAATGCATTTGATTTATGGGTATTAATTTTATATCCTGCTACTTTGCTGAATTCATTTATTAATTCTTAAAGTTTTCTGGTGGAATTTTTATATCTTCTAAGTATAGTTTCATGTTGTCTGCAAATAATGTTATTTTGAATTTTTCTTTTCCTATTTGTATCCCTTTAATTTCTTTCATCTGTCTAATTGCTCTGGCTGGAGTTTCAAGATATATGTTAAATAGAAGTGGTGAAAGTGGCATCCTTGTCTTGTTCCCATTTTTAGAAGGAATGCTTTCAATTTTTCTCCATTTAGGATGATGTTGGCCTTGGATTTAGCATAGATAGCTTTTACAAAGTTGAGGTATGTTTCTAGTATCCTTAGTTTTTCTAGAGTTTTGAACATAAAGGGGTGCTGTATTTTGTCAAATGCTTTCTGTGCATCAATCGATAAAATCATATGATTCTTTAAGTCCATTGCTGTGATGCATTATGTTTATTGATTTCCATATGTTGAAACACCCTTGCATCCCAAGAATGAACCCCACTTGATCATGGTGCACTGTTTCTTTTAAATATGTTTTTGTATACTATTTGCCAGAATTTTATTCAGAATTTTTGCATCTATGTTCATCAGGGATATTGATCTGAAATTGTTTTCTTTGATGTGTCTCTGTCTGGTTTTGATATCAGGGTGATACTAGCCTTGTAGAATGAGAGCGAATTCTCTCTTTAAGATAATCCTCCAAAGACCTATTTTCCTCACACCAAGTACCACATTAAAGTTGCCACCATTTTCATAATGCAACATGGGGCTGGGGGGTGGGTCAAGCCTCCAGAATATGAACATTTAGGAATCACATGCAAATCATAAAAAATCTTATCTTAAACTTTTTTTAAAATTCCAGATATGACCAAAAAATTGAAATTATGAAACAATATTCGAGATGCATACAACCACTAACAGTAAAGGAAATAGAGTGAATGCCCAATGAAATATACAAGACCCTTTGGCTGACCTCTTCCCTACTAAACTGAATGAAACAAAACTCTCTGAAGCAAAAGGAGCATAAAGAAAATTCTCCACAAGAACACATTGCAGATCTCTTCTTACTAGAATAAATCTTTTTGCTTGAAATTAAACCTAAAGTTATCATCTTATTTTCAAATCTAATATCTGTTTATAGTCTCCCAAGGGTATTGGTAAAATGGAATATTAAACTGTTCCTTAAAGTTATAAGAGCACTTTTGACTGTTTTGTGAAATTTCTTCCTTTAATCTTAGTAAAGTGCCCTGTGATTGTTTTCACATCTCTCTCTCTTTGGACTGCAACAAAATATTATGACTCCCTTTCCTATGTAAAATAATGGTGTGTTCATCTTGGCTGGGCATTCGAAATCATTCTGATTGCAGTGTTGCCCTCAAGGTCATTTAGCTTTAGAGTCACATTAAAAATCTAAATCACATTGTTTCATAAGTTACAAAGATTGCATGGTATACAATATTGTCTGTCTTTGGAACAGAGCAACTGGCTCAATATATATCCATTTTGCTGCTGGAGAGCAGTCTTTTTTTAATTTAATTTTCTTTTTTTCCCCCTTTTTACAAAATTAGAACCATGAGATGTCAAAGAATTATTTTGAGTGTGTGTGTATATAAAACCAAATTTTGTCTCAAAAAATATTTCCAATTCTGTTTTGTTAGTTAAATAATACCAAGGCTTGACAGTCAACTTTTTCAGGATTAGCTGGGTTAAAAAGTGCACATATTGTAATTATTAATTAGTGATTAGATGTCCAAGATATAACTATTATCTCTAAATTAGTTTAATGAAGGTGTGTGAATTTTTTTCCACTGGAGTTCAGTATAGAGGAAAAAAAAAGTTAACTAAAATTTTTTTTTATTTGTGTTTCAAATAATTTGCTATTGGTGTATAGCAAAGTTAATGATTTTTGAATGTTCATTTTTGTATAGTGAACATTTTCTAAATTCATTTCTGAGTTCTAATAATATATTGGTTGGTCTTTGGGGTTTTATATATGTGGGATGATGTCCTCTGCAAATAGTGACAATTTGATATCTTTTTTCTAATATTGGTTGAAATGTTTATTTGTATTTCACTATTCTATACAAAACTTTAGCTTGATATTGTATAAAGAAAATGAAGCTGGGCATGGTGGCTCAAGCCTGTAATCCCAGAACTTAGGGAGGCTGAGACAGGAGAATCGCAAGTTCAAAGCCAGCCTCAGCAACAGTGAGGTGCTAAGCAACTCAGTGAGACCCTGACTCTACATAAAACACGAAATAGGGCTGGGGATGTGGCTCAGTGGTCAAGTGCCCCTGAGTTCAATCCCTGGTACCAAAAAAAAAAAAAAAAAAAAAAGAAAATGAAATCTGTGTTTGAAATCTATGTGTTTCTTAGGAGTGAGTCATACATAAATATATGTTTATATATATGTTGATGTGGCATGTTTATCTAGAAACTTCTTAAAAGTTCAATGATGAAAGATAAGATAAAATTTGTGGGCCATATTATTGATCAATCTATTCTAATCCATTGTGATTTAATTTTAAATTTTATTCTATTTATCAAATATATTCAGATTGTCATGTGTAGTTTTAATTCATTAATTCCTAAGTTGTAAAGAATTCTTTCCTTACTATGCTATATATACAGTTTTGTTTTCTATCTATCTATCTATCTATCTATCTATCTATCTATCTATCTATCTATCATCTATCTATTTTTGTGCTGGGAATTGAACCCAGAGATGCTTTAACACTGAGCCATACCCCAAGCCCTTTTAATTTTTTACTTTTAGACAGGGTCTCATAAAGTTGCATAGGGCCTCTCTAAGTTGCCTAAACTGGCCTTGAACTTGCAATCCCCCTGTCTCAGCCTCCCTAGCCACTGTGTACATAAATAGATTTTAAATTCAAATTTTCTTGAGTGATATCTGTGCCATTTGCAATTTCATGTATTTCAAACTTATATTTCTATAGAACAGGATATAGGCGACAGGAGTGTAAGATTCAGCTAATCATAATTTTGATTTTTGTACTTTCCTATTAACTCATTCATCTTTTTCTTTTACAATTTTTAAAAGTCTTTTGTGCATTAGAGATAAAGCATTTTACTTTAACTATTTTGCAAATATTAACATCTATTTTTTGGCCTGTCTAAATTTCATTACAGTATGCTTTACAAATTAAATTTCTTAATGTATCAATATGTTTTTTTCTTCTGATTATCTGCTTTTCCTTACAATAACTCTTTGCCCATATGAATGTGTTAAATTTTTTTTCTGTATTTAAATTAATAAAAAAGTATTTATATTTATTTTCTTAACCTACTGTTTCTTAAATTAGAGCCATTTTGTTCTTCAGGAGACAGCAGCATACATCTGGAGACATTTTTGTTCACTCTAATGGGAAGCGTGTACAACTGAAATCTATTGAGTTCTACTAATGTCTCTAGAGGTCAGGATGTTGTTAAACTTTCTAAAACATATAGAACATTCCCCACAACAAAGACTAACTTGTCCAAATTGTCGGCAGTGTTGCTATTGAGAAACTCTGCCTCAATCTGTCTGGAATTTTAAAATATTGTTCATTATAGGATCTCTTAATTTTGAGGCTATTTATGGAAATGAAACATTGTTTCATTTATTTTTGTACTTTAATATTTTTTAGTAAAATTTCTCATTTTCACGTATAGGTCTTAATATAATTTTAAAGTATTTATTCCTGGGTGATTTAAAATTTTTGATTTTATTCTATATTGTCTCTTTCTAAAAATATAATATCTAGATGAATATTTTTAGATAGAAATATAGTTGATTTTATACCTAGAAACTATCTAGCACATTGATTTTATATCTAGCAGCAAAATTTTGTTTTTAAATCTTTTTCTTTAGATTATGGTTAGCTTTTTATGTGGTCAATCATGACTTCTTCAAATAGTGACAATTTCATGTCCTCTTTTCTAATTTGGCTTGAATTTTGTATTTGAATTTTACTACTCTAAAGAAGAATAGTCTAAAGTAGAATAATGTAAAGTAGAATAGTAAAATACAAAAATAAAAATTTCAATCCAAATTGTAAAAGAGGACATCAGATGTCACATTTGTAGTGACATGGTTGACTACATTAAAAAGCTATAAATAAAATCATAGAAAAATTTTAACAAACAAGAATTTATCCAAGTTGCTAGATATAAGATTAATGTGCTATATTTATATTATCTGTAAATAGTTTCAACTTTATTTTTTCAATTTATAATTTTGTTTTAGTTATTTCTGATTTTTAAAATATACATTTACTTGTACTTACTAGAACTTTTTGCAGTAGGTTTATAAGAGCAGTAGCTTTCCTCTATCCATTATTTTAAAGGATGTTGGTTGTATGTTTCTCTATTAGGGTGTTAGCTGTAGAAATGTTTTGCTTTTAGCAAGACTTTATCAATTAGAGGAAGCTCTTTTCTATTGTAAGTGTAATTAAAGTTTTTATGTTTAATGGGTGTTCGATTCTACTGAAAGACCTTTTATTTTACCTGTAAAATGGAATCTAAAATTAGCATAGATGTGCAGAGTATTTAATGATTAAATAAGGTGATCAATGTTAAGGATGTAGGACACTGTCTTGTAATTAATATATTATAAGAAACAGTAATTGCAATGGTGATGAATGATAATTGCTTTGAGGTCATCCATTAACTTGATACTTTTACTATATATACACTTTGATCAATTGTAAAAAATATTTTCCTGGATAAATGTCTCAAAATAAAGGAACAATCCACCTTTATCACTTAAAAATATGTTCTTATTTTGAAAGGAAAAGATGGTCAAGCCTATTTTTACTTGCGGCTGTATTACATTATTTCCATGCAAATAACAAAGGATTACTTCCCATGGTTCCCTTCAGCCATCTGTGCTAACTATTCAATTGCTTAGCTGGCAAACTACTCATGCTTCATAAAGTAATAGCCATCTCCTCTTTGAGGCTATCATACTCTGCTTCAGGCAAAGTTGATATTCTTTCCTCCACTTCCAAGCCTCCTAGAGTTTATCAAATCCAACGACAGGGATCATAGATCTCGTCCATACTCAAACTGCTAATGATTCAAAGGAGATCAACAAACATTAGCCATAAATGAAATATTTCTTTCCTTTAGGAATATAAAATTGTCATATACAGCTTCCTATGAACACACCTCCTTTTCTGTATCAGGCACATTTTGCTTTTTGAATGATAGACAAGTTGACAATCTGCGTAATGTATGTGTTAGAAACATTATTCCACTCACTTGGTGTATCAACACAGGCCAAAAGTTGCTTATGTGACTAACCTCTTTTTTAACCGGGCCATGCCCCCTATATTCACTTTATAGGCTTATTTACAATAAGTAATTCAGATGTACTTGTGTTGCACAAACACTTTTACAGATAGGGACTCTTTTTTTGTTCTGTCAGTAGAATGTTTGCAAGGACTTTTGGGGGAAGGAATTAAGGTCTTTATTGGCTGGAGTTTATTTGGGGGTATAAGTTATAGACTATCCTGATGTTAACCCTTTACAACATTCATTAGTGGTTGGGGACATTAGTTTTGGAAAATTTGTATAAAAGCAGGAGGAGGTGGCTATTAGTTTGTGGAAGCATGAGTACAGTTTGTCAACTAAGGAACTGAATAGGGAGCACAGATTTCACCCTAGTGAATTTTTTAGTCTTTTTTTCTTCTTCTTTTCCATTCTGGGGATCAAATTCAGGGCCTCAGGCATGCTGCACTAGCCTTTGATCCCCGGAACTATATCCCCAGCTCTGATTTTCTAAAAGAGAAATCTTAGAGAAACTACTTAACCTTTCAATGCTTCAGTTTCCTTATCTGTAAAAGAAATATTTATCTACATTAGACTTATTAGTATATTTAAATAAGAAAAAGTAAGTGAATATACAATTTGTTATCACCTACCATATACACTGATTAGACTGAATTGGACATATTTATTTTTCTTCTCCTGGATTTACTACTAAGTTTTATAAAAGGGAGAAACATAGTATCCTTTATTCTTCTTAACATTGGTTTATTGCCTGTTACAAAATAAACTATTTTAATATCTAAGTTGGAGCAGGTGACTCTTCCTGTCTATTAAACTTTAAAAGTTTCAACTCAAGAAACCATCATTATTGTGAAATTCATACATTTCTAAGTAGTATATTTAAAATGTATTCTTCTGCTACAAATATTTAAAATATTACATGATTACTGTGCTCTTCTGTTGTGTATGTATTTCCCAGTGTTTTCTAAAAAATACAAATCACAGATTGGAAATATAGACATGAATTTATATATTGTATAAGTGATTATTCATCATTATAACTACATGCTTTATTGATAAGAGCTATCTGAGTGCTTATTAGAAATAATTGTTTGGAAATGAAATGTCTATTTTAATCTCCATTAGCTCTATTTACTGATGTGCAAAAACTATTATAAATTTGATTATTTTTCTAATATTCAGGTGTTACTTTTTTGATTCACTATTATATTGCTTAGGAAGATATGACATTGAAACTTCAGTCATGGACAAAGAAGGGATATATAATAGCATTGAATTATATCTCATTTATCCATTATCTATCTTTCTATTAAACACAGGCTTTTTAAAATTAGAATTTATCTCTCAGCAATACCTTGAAAACTTATTTCTCCTTAGGCTGGCGATAAAAGAAGAAACTGAAGATTTCCTTATGAGTCCACAGTTCCTCCCTCCCTACCAAAGTGTGACTCTCATTCAAGGACTTACCTGAAACATTTTTTTCTGTGACACTTACTTGGTCTTTCTCTGGCACTTCATACAATTGTTCAATAAACATTGGATATTTGCTTACTCTGTCAGGTGAGTTCTGACTGAGAAAGGCCTCTTTCTTAATGCTTGGCATGAGTCACCACTTTAGCTTAGATTTCTTCTCTGTTCTCTGATTGCTCATTTTCAGTACTCCAGGAGCCTTTTATTTCCCTGCGATTTAAACATGTGATTTTTCAAAGTTCTGTTTCCTCACTCTCTGTCTCTCTCTCTCTGTCTCACCATTTTTATTTCCATGTTTGGTTTCAGTGTTATTGACTATATGATCAAACAATATTTACCTTTCAGTGTGTGTGAGGTTTTTTTTTTCCTGCTCTGTCTTGAGAATTCTGATTTCTTCTGACTTAAGTCACTTGCCTCTGTTTCATCATGTCACAGAATTATGGTTTACTAGAGTTTAAAGTTAAGCTTTTGCCATTGATGATAGCACTGCTCAATTGCCTTTCAATTATTAAGAAAATCCTGTGCTATTAGATTTTTTATGCCACTGTGTGTTCAAATAATTCACAGAAAACATGAAAAAATAATTTACATCCACTAGAATAAAGAGCAGTCTCTAGATCAGGAGCATTGGGTATTTACCTTAGACACTGTTGGAATCTCACTTACCTTCTGTTCGCTAACGGATGCAACCAATCTGTCAATTGTACTGATACACAGCAAGTTGTATCCTATATTTCTTTGACCCATGCCTGAAACTGTAATACCAAAGATACCAGTCTCTTTCCATGTTTTGCTCAAACTGGCAAAAGAAACATTTTTCCTATTCTCAGAAAAGGAAGCTGATTTTCCTTTCTTCATATTAGCTCTTTCTGTGTCTTTCTTGCTTATTCTTTCTTTCTTTTAACTTTGTACAGAAATTTTAATAAAATGTATACATTTAAATATGTCTAATTCAAAGACCCATAGTTATTATTAATGAAGATATATTGATGTAATTTCTTTAAAAAAAAAGTATAGCCTATAAAACAAAGAGTTCTGACTTCCTACATAAGAACTTCACCTGGTTAAATGATAATAGCATGGATCAGCCTCGATGTATTTCTTAATAGGAAGCAAATAATTCAGGATTGATTGCTTCTGGGCTGTAAACACTTTGTAACCTCTTGAGACATTAGAAGGGCTTGGAGTGCACAATATTTCCTCCCTCTTATTTAGCAAAAAATAAAATAATATATATATGTGTGTGTGTGTGTGTGTATGTGGGTGTATACACACACACACACACACATATATACATACACAAACAAACCAAGTCACATTGATAGGGACTGGCTAATGTGCTGAATACAAGGTGTAAATAAGCCTGAAATTTGAAACTAGCCTGACCTACAATCTAAATGGACAATTACTAAAGAAAATAACATATAATACAATTTGGAGAAATTTAGTTATCAACTCCTCTAGATTCCCTTAGCTTGCTCTAGATTTTAAGATTCTTCCATTCTGTGAACATAAAATATTTTCTGGAGAGATTATAGTAACTTTCTCCATTATTTTTCTTTCTATTGCTACTTAGCAAAGACATTTCACAACTCTATGGCCAAGAAGGTACAGCAATTTCTCATTGTCTTTGTTGGATCTGCATGTCACCTGGACTCCGCAGGTGGTTCTCAGGAAATTGCAAGCAGATAGGGATTAGCTTGTGAAAGAAGGTGCAACTTTCTTACTAAACTGGCAACTGATGCTTTTGATGTCAGCAAGTTCAGTTGGGGCTGTCAGTAGGTCAGTGGTGTGTCTCGGGCTCTTTACAGTCTGGCAGCTGAGTTCTCAGAGGGAATATCCCAGAGCAAATGTTCTAAGAGGCCTAGGGGAAGATGGAAAGCTTATCTAGACTTGGAAGTCACAAAGAGTCTTCCGCATCACCTTCTATTGGTTACAATTCACAAGACCACTCTGGATTCAAGACCACTCTTAGACTAACCTCTCAATAGGCATGTTGCCAATCAGTTATGGTCATATATGTAAACAACATTCATCTCCTGTTGAGGACCCTAGGAAATCTATACATCATAGTCTTGGGGCCACCCTTGAGGTCCAGGAGCTCATCAAAATTAATTTCAGGTATGGATGCATTATCTCAGGTAGAGTTCTTAAGGTGCAGATCTTTGAAACAGATTATTCTCCACTATCGTTACCAGCCAACAAAGGGTTCTTTTGCTCAACTCAGATAGAAGCCATGAAACGGCAAAGGTGTTGCCAGCTGTCAGCTATTGGTACTAGATTTCAGGGCTGCCAAGTCAGCCTGGGGCTCTTTGCTTTATTCAAGAAGATGGTATTCATGAAAAAGTATGCAGCAATGCCATCAAAATGAAGCTTTACTGGGGCTTGCGCTGCAGCACAAGGGAAACAGTGCAGAATGAAGGTCCCAGACTGGCTTTCCTAGGACACAAGGAGTGAAGCTTACATAGGCCCCAGGGGCAGGTTTGCACAATCATGCAGTCAGTTATTTACTGCAGAATTTCTGCATCATCATGCTAGCTTAGCTTTTTCCCTTGGCTGTCATGACATGCAGGAGATGCTCACTACTGACACCCTAAAGGACTAGGGGAAAATACCCCAGCAAGGCTGAGAGCCCATCACCTGCTGGGTCCTGTGGTGTGGCAGGGTGGTTGCTATGGTTGATAGCATAGGTAATCTAAGCTTTAGTAGAAGTCGTAGAAGAAGGTGGCTCTCAGTGTTCTTCACAGGGTGCAAAAATTCTCAATCCCACTAGATTGGGTTTTACCAGCCAGTAGCAAAAACAAACAAACAAACAAACAAACAAACAAAAAACTCCAATAATATATACAAAAAAGAAAAAGAACATTTGGGGAGGGTTGGGATCTTAATATATCTCACTCTGAGTCATTCTTTCTATTATAGGACATGGTTTGTTTTTATAGTTGAAATTTAAAGGCCCAGGAACTCATTTTCATGAGTTTCATGTGAACTATATCTGAGCTTTTTAGTCTGAAATGTCAGATAGTGTTTCCACTAGTTAAAACACTGTTAAATATATTGTGGGTTTCCCAGGGATCTTATTGGAATTCATTCCCCTATATGAAAAGCTCTGTCATCAATCTCTGTAACACGTTCTTCTGTTTTAGGAGTGAGAGTGCTGTGGTTGAATAGCTTAATGCTTTTAGAAGGCCTTCTGTCTAGCCAAAAGGCCAAAAAGATATGTTTAAGATCTTTACCTGACTGAGAGGGTCTAGGAAGCACACAATGTTCTTAGAAATCTTCTGGTCTAATTGCCAAAGCCTAAGAAGAACTGCTTCCAATCTTTCCAAGATCTTACCAAAAGGTATTATAGGTACACCTTGAATCTGGGGTTTATTCTAAACTACATTTTACAGAGAGCCCTTGGGATTTGATTTTTACCTTGCAAAATTTGAGTTTCTCACAGTGTTGTGGTCATAGTGTATGCTCATTTATTATAGTCACTAGCTTCAAAAAGGTTACACAAGGAAGGGACATTCTAAGGAAAAAGATTTTAAGAGTCTCAGAATTTGAAGAACATTTTGTGATCTATTCTCAGATTTCATGCTGCAACTCTGCCATTGAAATTTTTAGCAAATAAAATGCATAAGATTTTAGTTTCTGTAATGAAATACTTAAAATAATATAATTAAAAAGAAGAAATATCTATTTTGGGTCACAGTTTGGGAGGTTTTATTCTATCATGGTTGGCTCCATTGCTTTTGGGCTTGTGGTGAAGCAGCACACCATGGTAGGGGTACATAGTGGAGGAAGTTGTCACTTCCTGGCCCTGGGAAGTGAAAAAGAAGAGGAAGGGCCTGGGCTCCCATTATCCTCTTTAAGGACATGTCTTCAATGACAGGAAGACCACTCACTGAGCCCCAAATCAGGTTCCACAATTTCCTGAGAGCTCCACAGACTAGAGATCAAGTCTTTAACACATGGGCATTTGGAGAAAACTTATCCAAACTATAGAATAACAAGAAAGAATTTACAGCCATTTTAATCAAGTCCTTTCCAAAGGAAACTAATAATTAGATGACAAAGCCTGTTAGATGTAAAATATCTTTTTTGATTAGCTTAAAGAAAATAATGAAGGACATGCATAAATTTCAAATAAGAGACTCAAGAATTGTGAGGAAAGAAAAAAGTAATTACTCTTGTTTTCAGTAATCTAGACTTTTATGAACACTCCAGACAGTAACTGAAGCAGTAGCTCAGAGGAAAAACAAAAACAATTAAGCTGTGAATTTTCTTAATAGACTGGGTTGTGAGGCAAGATAACACAGTAGTAACTAAATGTGAAATAATATTAGGCTAGTAAATAGGAAGTAAGAATTAAAACAATTATCAGTCTAATCCAGTAGTGACAATTGTTTAAGACTTGGTAAATTATCTATCAATTATATATGTAAATCCATAAGCAAATTGTGCTTGATTATTTTCTTTTTAAATCAGATATATACTTTCTTCCTGATTACATGAAGTATGAAAAGTTTTGGTAGCATAATAGTTCAATTTACAAAAATCTATTATCTTATAAAAAGCCTAATTAATTTAAATTTCTTAAAATTCCTACATTGATTTTTTTTGGTCAAGATTTTTTGCAGTGACAATATATTGTTTAAAAATGTCTCAAAGGTATAAAAATATAAAAATATTGTGTGCAGTTAAGTTAAATGATATTGATTGGTATCACCTAAAACAATATGAACTTATAGACTTCAAATATTACTGAACATTATGAAAACTTAATTATTCCATTAAAAATACCTAAACACAATATTTTCAACAAATTCATAATCAGTATTAATTTATTTCTTATTTTCAATGATATATATCAGATTAAATTATTTGAATAAATTAATATATTACATTAAAAATCTTGAGGAATGCTTTGAATATAGGTGATCTTAGATTTAGCAATGAGTTTTTAAATATTATCCTAAAATCATCATTCAGCAAAAAATAGAAGGATAAAATATGATAACTTAAATTTTAATAAATTTAAAATATGTGCTGTGTCAAAGACACTGTTTAAAGAATAAAATAATCACAGAAGAAATTATTTGCAAGCCACCTATCTGATGAAAAACTTCTATTCAAAATATTTAAAAGAAATATTCTTTTAATCTCAGTCATAATAAAAAGGCTGAAAATAGGGAAAAAATTCACAGATGGCAATTAAACATGTGGAAAGGTGTTTAACACTATATGCCCTTAAAGAATGTCAAATTAAAACAATAATGAGATACTGACTGAAATAAGTAATTTCATAATAGACTGAAAAAACAAAAACCCTGAAAATTCTAGATGCTGGCAAGAATGTGAAAGAACAGGAACTTCCATTCATTGCTCTTAGGAATGCAAAATGATACATCCACTTCAGAAATTTCCTATAGGCTAAAAATATATGATCCAACAATTGAGTTCCTAAGTTTGATCCCAAATGATTTGAAAATGTAATACACACAAAATCTTTCATGTGAATATTTACAGCATCCTTACTCATAATCACCCCTAACAGGAAGCAATCCAGATGTCTTCAATAAATGTCTAGATTAAAACAAAATTACTGTGGTTTATCTATACAGTGAAAAGTTATTCAGTGATAGAAGGAAATGAATTTTCAAGCTACAGAAAGGCATAGAGGCCACATTAAGTCACATATGTATTGCTTTAAAAGAACAAGCATGAAAGACTACACCTATTCCATGATTCCAATCATCTGAGATTTAGAAAAGGCAAGGCTATCAAGAAAGCAAAGTGAATAGTGATTGTTAGGGGCCTAGGGAAAGTGGGGGAGGATAAATAGGTGAAAAATGGGAGATTTTTCAAGCAGTGAAACTATTCTGTGTGGTGCTATAATGGTGGATTGATGGCATTTTGTATTTGTCAAAATCTGGAGCTTTATAGCACAAAGCATGGCTTAAAATATACAGAGAGCAGTACTCAGTTGAAAAGCTTCCCTTTGAAAGTATTGATAAATGCTTGGACAAATCAAAAGGAGAAACTAAAACAGTCTCCCTAAGTTAAAAAGATACAAGTGACATGTTTAAAATATTTCAGGATTTGTGTTCCTTTCAGGATGAATAAAGGCACAGTCATGTTCATTCATAAAGACTGTCAATAACTGACTTCAAATTGATTTATAAACGTATTCTATAATCTCTTATCAATTCATGACAAGTACAACAAATACCTTATGAGATGAATTAGAAATTCCTGGAGATTTGTCAATATCTCACTGTTCACAACAAATACCTTATGAGATGAATTAGAAATTCCTGGAGATTTGTCAATATCTCACTGTTCACAATACTTTCTTTCTGTCAGGGTTCTCATTGTTTTGATCCTTAATAACTGGCCATCACCTAAGTAGAGGTTTCAACTCTATTTTTTTTCTGAAATTTTAGTATAGTGTAACAAATTAACCAGATTCTTTCTGTCTAATTACTGAGAGGTAGTTTCTTCACTTCTCTTACAATTATTTATAGGTTTCCACATTAAGTATTCAGGGAAAAAGTTCAATAGTCTTCATACAGGAACTTAATTTCACTATTAATAGTTCAAGGAAAGAAACCAGAGGCAGATTTCCCAGGGTTACGTTGACATTGTCTCTACATCAGGATGATTTTTGTTCTGTGGGACCAATTCAGGATTTCCAAGTCTTTCTGGCAAAATCAAAATAATCACAACAACAATTCTCTAGGACTGAACAAAACAGATTTATTATAGTCAAAGATCTATTTTCTAATGGATATAGAGAGACCTTCCATTGTTTTTTTTTTTCAAAAATTTAGCCATATCTCACATAATTTTAATAGGCTAAATGTGTATGAACTTCTAACAAAATGTTTTCTGAACAGTTCTTGTTTAAAATTCAGAAAACATGGTATATAAAAGTTCTTAAGCTAATGATTCAGTAAGAAAACTTCAGAATGATGAATTTTCAGAGTAGAAATATTGACAGATAAATAGATGGATAGATTTGCCTTATCTATAAAATTATCGTTGAATGTAGAGCAAAGTACTCTCACAAGGTTCTTTTACTATTTATGATCATATGGTCATTAGAGTTCATTAAGAATCCATATTTCAGATGAGAACTGCACTTTCTTTATGAATTTGATGTTGAAATGTCCTCTCAGAAAACTATCCAATATGTGCTCCACAGCAAATGAGAGCCAGTCCTGATAGATCAGAATGAATGTCTCTTCCTCTGAGGTCAAATTCATTCGAAGGTGTTAATATTTAAAAATAAGGGTTCAATAAAAGGATAAGCCCTAAATTGATACATTCTCCAAGCACACCAGAAGAGATTAATTATATTATTATTTTTCTAGCCTTGAAGTAGTCAGGATGAGCTTATAAGGGAAATAAACCTATTTCTGGCATATAAATGGGATTGAGTTGTGATTCTAGGTGCTTCTGAGTAGCTACACAGATGTTCTCTCAAACCCTGCCAAAGTTAAAGCAAAGAGCAAATAAAATAAAAAAAAAATATACCTTATGAGGTTGGGACTGTGGCTCAGTGGTAGAGCGCTGGTCTTGCATGTGTGAGACACTGGGTTTGATCCTCAGCACCACATAAAAATAAATAAATAAAATATTGTGTCCATTTACAACTAAAAAAATATTCAAAAAATATTATACCTTGTAATAAGCAATGCTAGAAACAGAAGGTAAATAAATAAAAAAATAAAGTTTAATAATACTAGAAAAATAAAAATAGATGTACTCATATCTATGAAAAGATAAAATGGGTCTTATAAATATTTTCTGAAATAGCGTAAATAGTGTATTATGTAACTCTCTAAAACTTACCTTTTCCCTATTACTTTACCAGGCTGTGGGCCCCCACATCAATACTGACAATTGAACCCAGGGCCTCACCCATACCAGGCAAACATTCTTCACACTGAGCAAGCTATAACTGCTGCCCCAGACTCTCTTCATACATGTGAAATCTTCTCTGTCCTCTAAAGAGATTGACAGCACCGCCCCCACCCTGCCCCCAACTGATTTTGTGTGTGTGGAGGGAGGTACTGTGAACTCAAGGCCTTGTACATCCTAGGAGAGCACTTTACAATTGAGCTACATTTTTAATTTAGAAATAGGGTTTCGCTAAATTGCCCAGACTGGCCTTGAACTTGCCTCAGCCTCCCCAGTAGCTGGATTATGGGTATGTGCCTATTTCTCTTTAATGCTTTCATTATATCATTTACATACCATAATTAATATGATTAGAATTTTTGTGTAAACTGTTAAACATCTCAGTTTCCTTCATTAGACTCAACTTTTTTGGTGATTATGCCTTCTTGATGTGTGTTCTCAGTGAATGTGTCAGTGAATATAAGTTCTTAATAAGTTTTTCTTGAATTGAATTATCTATTGGTAGATTTTTTAAATATTTCATTTGCTTTCTTAAATGTTTTAACTTGTCCTATTTATTCATATAGGATATAAGTAATATGACTTACTGTAACCTTGTACAAGACCTTTCTAAGCATAGTATTGTACATACCTCTCCCAAGTTGCTTTAAGTAAGTGCTGGGAATATTTTCAAAGAAATATATTCATTGAATGGATCCTATGAAAAGCAGTGAGCTATGACTTTTGTCTGAGCATATTCCTTTATGTCAAACATAATTCCATACCAAAACTTAAATCTTTTCCAAGCAAGAGTGTATCTTATTTACCTGTTTATATTTATCAGATAGGAACGGATCTGGGATTTTACTGGACTTTATTTGCCTAAGCTTGAATACATTTAATTATGCATCTGTGGTTTAAGGAAGCTAAGGAATGTGTAGTATTGTCATGCACCAATAGCATAATGGGGAACCGAGTCCTGGAATACCCTAGAAGACTTTAATGGGCTGATTCCAGGATGCACACTTAAGGATGGCACAGTTTGGATTGCAGAATAACAAAAAGCAGACAGACAATTCAGTTGACTGTTAAGAAACTGTTCTCTGTGAAAACCAGCCTTAAAAAGAAGTACTACTGAAATTGGAGCAAGACCATTTCCAGGGGCATCTACAACAGTGTATTATTTATATGATTCCTTAAAGGAAAAATTCATAAAACTTAAATTGATGCATATGTCTAGGTTCTTGTAAAGAAAGTGACATTTGGTTGCCTAATTAAATCTCCTATTCATTTCTCTACTAGGTGTAGTACAAAAGTGGAATGGTACATGGGTATATTAAGAGCAAGAGAAAGTAAGTGTAAGCTTGTTTTTCACTACTCTTATAAAAGGTTATGTTTCACTGAAGAATCCAGCATTTGCTTTGCATATTGCATTTCCTGTGCCTGCACTGCCTCCTGCCTACATTGTAACTCTCCATCACACTTCTCCCTGCCCCAGCACCAATTCACAAAATCCTATCTATTCCTAAAGTTTTATCTCAAACATTTGTAACTCAAGTGTCAAGCAAGCCTGTAATCTATACTGTGCTTTAAAACATTCTGAAGGTTTATATTCTCCTGCTCCTGTTCCTGGGGATATTGCCTGTCACTGCCAGAGTCTGCTACTACGTTTCAGCCAAGCCACACTGCCCCATATTTGGAATTCAGCTCCAGTTTCTTGATTCACCACACACACACATACACACACACACACAAACACAGGGGAAGCATATACTAAATAATGTATACACATCTTTATGTTGATTATTAGATAACCCATCTTCTTCTGAAATCTTTTCACTATTTAGGTACCAGGGTTTCATTATGTTAATATGTAGCCTGCTACTCTTGCTCTTTCTGTTTGTTAGCAACTACAAAACTTCGTATAATTTTTTCAGCATTCCGCATGGAGGGAGCATTTCATTCGTGGTGGATCTCAAACACCCTAAACAGTGTTTGCCATAAAATGGATCAAAAATCACTGCTTAAGCAAAAACATTGATAAGTTTATAAATTATGGATTTTCATGAAAGCCATTTACAGAAAATTAAAATTTGATGATTCTTGACAATACATTTTCTTGAACATATGCAAATGAATATGCAAACATCGTTACTTGAATTTTACTTGCATTTAGTTTCAGTCTCCCAATGGATAAATTATCCTGTATATAATATTGTAGCATTAGAAGTCTAAGATCATTTTACATTCTCTTTGACTTTATACATTATTTCAATGGTCCTTTTATAATACTGAGGCTGACTAAAATCTCAGACAGCTGGAAGATACATTTTCTCTTGTGTATGTTCCTTGAGCATCTGTCCAGCCAGTAATTTACATATTCATGCCTAGGATTCAGGGATATTGGAAAAGCCAGTGGAATAAAACAAGTATTTAATGAAACAGTATATTCTGGATGGTTGAAATTAAATTATTTAGAGAAAAAATGTTGCAAACATAACTAATGAAATAGGTTGAAATGAACTATAAACATCACATTTAATTTCTTTTTATGAAAATAAGCCCCATATTCTAAGAAAGGAAACTCATCATAGAACAAAAATAATGAGACAAGTCATTTATTCTGTTTCTCTGCCTCACAGTCCCATCTGTAGCTGTCAGATTCAATACCAGTGTGTCCCTAACTCTTTGGCAGACTTTTGACTCTACAGCTTTTTCAAGGTGAATCATGGTATTTATATAAAGAAAAATCCCAAATCATCATGATTACAGAAAGCCTCATATGAATTAAAAATACATTTTAACAGACGATATGCATTTTCAAATCTCTTTTTCTTAGGTAACAGATAAATGTGAGCAGTGAGAATATGAGGTTAAAAGAACAATTCTATAAATTGGGTATACTGTGCTGACCCCCACAAGTTCTCTTTGAAAAGCTATTTACCTGTCTGTCTTCCTGTTTTAAGTCAATAGGTTATGTTACAGTCCTTAGCAAATAGCCTGTTATCTGTAGGCAAAATGCAGGCCTGAAAGATTCCCTGTATCCTCCCTGCCCGTAAGGAGAGCACAAGTTACACTAAAGTGGGAAGACTTTGATGACACTTACATAAACTAGATTCTAAAACTCAGGAAACTAATTAGATAGATCCAGTTAGCATGGGTAAGAGTTGTCATGGATCTTTACCATGCACAGTGGGGACATGTAAGTCTGAAACAATCTTGCTCTTGGTGGATCTGGGAAGGACTCTCTGGAAACTTCTTGTGAACTCCAATAAAATTGAAGGGCAAGAGGGGCACATGCTCTTGCTTCTCTGAGAGGATCATTCCTCTTCCTTGATAGTAACCCCTTTCTCTCTTTTTCTGCCCCTTCTAATAAACTCATGCCTGCTACTCCGAGTGACATGTCTGAAGTCTTTCCCGTGTGACCACAAGAACCATTAGGGCTGCCCCTTGGCTCTGGGGCAGCAACTTGATCTGTAAGGTTTTCATCTCTATTGCTACCAGTCACAAGTTCATGGGATTTAAAGTACCTCTGATGTGGGTACAACACCTGATCTTGACCATTTCTTAGGAGAATTAAAACCAGCCTATATGAGAAGCAAAAAGTTAGCGAAGCTTGGATTGGCCTCTGGACCTCCCTATTTTATGCCTTCTCAGTCCCTTTTTAAATTTTTTTTTTTTTGTAGTTGTAAATAGACAGAACGCCTCTGTTTATTTTTATGTGGTGCTAAGGATCGAACCCAGTGCCTCACAAATGCTAGGCAAGCACTCTGCCACTGAGCCACAGCTCCAGCCACTCAATCCCTTCCTTATAGATATATCCTCAACTTTTCTCTGGCCTACTTCCCCTCCTCTCATTTTACACTCTGATGATTTAGGAAAGGTATATAGTTTAGACATGTATTTGGACCAACAGTGAGAAGCTTTTGTCAGCATTTAAATAGAAATTCATTAAATACATAGTGCTTCAAATGTGAAATGTGCACCTCCTTATAATAGTTCTTTTTAAATTCTTATTCTAATTTTGATGCCATTTTAAAAATTATATATTTTAAGTCAATTATTTCACATGTAGTGATTCACATTTTTATTTTTTCCTTAAAATACATACCTTTTAAAAAATTGCTAATGTAGACCAGAGATCCTACATCTACTATGAGAAAACATAGGCCAAAATCTTCATCATATTGGCTTAGGAAATGAATTCTTCAACAAGACTCCTAAAGTGCAAGAAGTCAACTCAAGTATCAATAAATGGGATGGTATCAAACCAAGAAGATTCTTCACAGCAAAGGAAACAATCAAGAACGTGAACAGATAGCCTACAGAATGTGAGATAATCTTTGCCACCTATACCTCAGATAGACTGTTAAACTTCAGGATATATATAGAACTCAAAAAGCTTAACCAAAAAACTAAAAGCCCAATGGGCAAAGGAACTGAACAGACACTTCACAGAAGAAGAAATATGATCAATCAACAAATATACAAAAAAAGTTCAACATTTCTTGCAATTAGAGAAATGCAATTTAAAACTACACTGATATTTCACCTCATTCCAGTCAGAATGGCAATTACCAAGAGTACAACTAACAATAAATGGTGAGAATGTGGGAAAAAGATAAATACATACATTGCTGGTGGGACTGCAAATTGGTGCAACCACTTTGAAAACCAGTATGAACATTCCTCAGAAAACTTGGAATGGAACCACCATTTGATCCAGATATCCCACTCCTTAGTATGCACCCAAAGGACTTCAAATCAGCATACTATAGTGACACTGTCACATCAATGTTTATAGCACCTCAATTCACAATAGTTAAGATATAGAACCAAACTTGATGCTGTTTGGCAGATGAATGGAGAAAGAAAAGGTCACACACACACACACACACACACACACTCATTCAATGGAATGTTACACAGCCATGAAGAATGAAATTACTGCATTTGCCAGTAAATGGATGGAACCGGTTAAGTGAAATAAACCAATACCCAAAATCAAAAGGCTGAATGTTCTCTTTGTTATGTGGATGCTAACTCACAATAGGTGTGGGGTGGTGGGAAGGGAGGAGTGGAGGTTCACTTGTTTGGATGGGGGAAGAAAGGCGGCATGGAGATGGGAAAGACAGTAGAATGGATTGGACATAAATTTCCTATGTTTATATATGAATATACAACCAGTGTAACTCCACATCATATACAACCACAGAATGGGAAGTTATACTCGATATATGTATGATATGTTAAAATATATTCTACTGACATATATAACTAAAAAGAACAAATAAAAAAGAAAAAATTGCTAATGTAATTTTTGTAATATTTTTATTTAGTATTTATTATTATTATTTTTATTAGTATTTTATTAGTATTTTATTTAGTATTTTTATATAGTATTAGTATTATTATTATAGTATTAGTATTATTATTTTTATTTAGTATTAGTATTTTTATTTAGTAATTGAGTTAGTTAATTAAGAAAATAAATCTTACAAAAAGAAAAGCTGCTCAAGAGAATAATTTTTGAGTTTCCTCCCTTCCCTACATTAGTTAAAAGTCATTAATCAAACCCAGAGGCATAGACATTTCCACCACAAGTATGTCCAATGAGGATAACAGGTATCTTTTCCAGATTATATTGTCCAAACCCACAAGACTCCAGTAAGCACAGTCCTTCAGCTTTCAATTCTTTTAGAAAAAGTTTCCACCTCTCCTTGTAATATAATGTACCATAAAAATTAGATACTGTGATATAAATCTAACAAAATATGTACAAGGTCTATATGACAAAACATATAAAACTGATGAGCAAAATTTAAAAATAAATAAATAAATGGAGCTGTATTCCATGTTCATGACTCAGAAGACTCAATATCATGAAATTATCAGTTTTTCACAAACCATTTGTTGATTTTATGCAATTTCAATCAAAATCTTTGAAAGTTATTTTATGGATATTGTCAAACTGATTACAAAGTTTATAAAAGTGGCTAAAGACCTAGAATCACCAGTACAAAATATTTGTTCTTAGTTTTCTTGCAAAGTCTTTTTCCTGGTCTTGGTATAATTACATAATAATGACCTCATAGAAAGCATTAGGAAGTATTTCTTTATGTTTTATCTTCTGGAAAAGGTACAAAATTGTTGTAAATGATTGCTTAAATGACTGGTAGAATTCATTGGTGAACACATCTGGGTTATATGCTCTCTATTTCAAAAAGTTATTAATTCAATTTCTTTTATAGATATAATTTTGTTCAGGTTTTTATTTTGTGTAAATTTTGGCATACTGAGGCTTTAATGGAATCACTTTGTTTTATCTAGGTCATAATATTTTGGAGCATAGAGTTAGTTGTTTACATTACTCCTTTATTTCTTTTTAATGTTCTTGGGATCTGTATTGATGCCCTCTCTTTCATTTCTGATATTACTAATTTTCCTGTCTTCTTTCTTAGCTGTCAAGAGGCTTATCTATCTGATGAGTAAAACTAACTAACTAAAAGAGTTTTTTGTTTTTGTTGCTTTTTAAATTTAATTCTGTTTTCAATTTC
This sequence comes from Geosciurus inauris, assembly GCA_004024805.1. Classification (NCBI taxonomy): domain Eukaryota; kingdom Metazoa; phylum Chordata; class Mammalia; order Rodentia; family Sciuridae; genus Geosciurus; species Geosciurus inauris. The sequence goes on along the minus strand of PVHX01021111.1, from coordinate 4,058 downwards.
ATCAATTTATGGTCTAATTGTTATTGCAGTTGCATGGCACATGATGATGTTTTTGTCAAAGATGGACTGTCTATACCCCAACCTAGGAGACCCTGGAAAAGTATACCACCTAAGGATGTCATAAGAGTCCTAATTGGTGTAAGTACACATGGAAAAAATTGTCTAAAGATGCATTTCTCAAAACATCTCCCAATTGTTTTTTTTAATTTTTTATTTGTTCCTTTTAGGTATACATGACAGTAGAATGTATTTTGACATACACATACATGAAATATAACTTCTCATTCTTGTGGTTGTATATGATATGGAGTTTCACTGGTCTTGTATTTATATATGAACATAGAAAAGATATGATAACTTTTATCTTAAAAAGGAAAAAAATGCTGACCTGTTTCTGTTAAATTCAGAGAAAAGTGAATAAGGCTTATTAATGATGAAGGATTTAACTTTATGTTGGGGATATTTAAAAAACAAAATCAGACAAAAGAAAATTATTTAGGCATAGAAGTTAGAAATAAAAAATTAAATATATTTTCTTTGCAGTTTCTATAATAATTAACCTGAGAAACTCCAAAGAATCAAAGAAAAGAAGAGGACAGTGGAGAGAGAAGGAGACCAAGTGAGAGCAGGAGAGTGACAGAGAGTTGAAGATGAGAAAGCTTAGAATGTGAAGGTAATATTCTAAAATCAACGATTCTTGTGAAAGTTAATTTTATGTGTCAACTTGGCTAAGGTCCCTAGATATTAGGTCAACTATTATTCTAGATTTCACTGTGAATGGAGTTTAAAGATGGAATTAACATTTAAATCAGTAGATTTTCACTAAAGGCAATTACTCTCCACAATGTGGGTGAACTTCATCCAATCAATTGCAGAATTTAATAAAAAAAAGAATGAACTCCCCTGAGAAAGAGGAAATTCTTGCAGCAGACAGCCTCAGATTCCAATTTCAGCACCAAATATTCTCTTGTTCTCTGGACTGCAATGTATCTTGCAGATTTTAGATTCACCAGTCTCTACAATCAAGTGAATCAATCCCAGTGTTTCCGTCTCTCCTTCTGTATGTGCATATGTGTGTACCTATATATTTGTTATTGTTTTATTTTGTTTTTCTTGAAAAACCTAACACATTCCTCATATTAGAAGATATAATTTGTAGAAGTACCAATTATAATGAAAAGATAATATCTGTAAATAATAATCCCAGGAATAAACTTATCAAGAAAGGTTTAAAATTTAAGTAATACCAGCTATAAATCTTGTCTGAAACAATAGAAGTGAATTTGAACAAAAAGAAGCTTTGAATGTCCATGTATTTGTATAAAATGATATAAAGCCATAAAGATACATATAAAGTCAATATAAATTTAATGTAATTCCAATTTAAAAATCAAGTTTTAGTTGGGGGATGGTGGTGGTATTATGATAAATAAGTTGATTCCAAAGTTTATACAGAAAAACAAATGGTCACTAGTTTATTAGTAGTAATGAAATTCTCTAAAATATCAAGGCTAGAAGAAAGGTTAATCAAACTGACTAGTATAAGTAATTAAATCTCTCTCTCTCTCTCTCTCTCTATATATATATATATATAAATATATAAATTGTATTTTATATATATATACAAGTACAGTATTGGCATGTTCAAAGATAAACCAATAAAATTGAGTTAGAGTCCCAAAATAGATAATGCTGGGAAAATGATGGACTTTGCCATTAGCATAGTCAACATTGAAACTGCAATCCCAAGCACATGGCAAGATAAATGTCAAATAGATCTGGAATATAACTCTGAAATAGAAAAATGTTAAGTATTGGAAAAATGGGTGCATTTTTGTGTAATCTAGGGTGGGTAAAACTGTGACTTAAAATTAAAAGCAGTAAAGAAATATATTGATAGATTTTATAATAAAAATATATTTTCATCCCAGAATTTACCATAAGCAAAAGCAAAAATAAATTAAATATATACACATATGTGTATATACAGTATACATGAATACACATTTGTGTATGTACAGTCATGTATATGGATGTTATACATATAAAGATGTTCTAGTCAATAATGGACCACATATATGATAGTGGTCCCAGGAGAGTATAATGGATCTGAAAATTTCCTATTACCTAGTGACATTGCAGCCATTGCAATATTCATGTATTTGTGATGGTGCTGGTGAAATAAACTTTTGCCTGCCAGTCAAGTAACAGTACAACACATACAATTATAGTAAATGTGTAATACTTGAAAATGATGATAAATGACTATCCTACTGGGTTATGTATATATACATAACTATGCTGTACTTTCAATGGTTATTTAATTGTATTCTCCTTCTACCTGTTTAAAAAATGCTTACTGTGAAACAGTATGTCATGTTTTGCTGGCATCAGCCTCATACATCTTTTATCATGTGTCTTGATTGTACTTTTCCTCTCATGCTTGATTCAATCTTGTCTTGTTTCCTCCATCATATCTCTATGGGCAATAGGCTATGCTATCTCTCTCTCTCCTCCTCCCTTCTTTCCTCCCTTCCCCCCCAATAGATATCTAATATAGCTGAGATGTGTAGTAAGTTGTCCCATATAGGTTTGTGTAAAAACACTGTAATGTTTGCAAAGTGATGAAATTACCTAAGAATTTATCCCAATACTCAAGGGACACATTATTGTATTTATAAATTTCTCAGTCTCAGGTATTTTTTTTAATAGCAGTACCAGTGGACTAAGACAGTAGACTGAGACACATTTGCATATTTATCATGAAAAGTAAACTTTCTAATATGCAAAGATGGTTTTAAAATTGAGAAGAAAATATTATAATCTCAATAAACAACTGGTCAACTGATTAAAATAGTTCATGGAGAAGAAATTAAAATAGCCTTGAAGTGTCAGAAAGGAAACTATTTTAATTATAATACAAACTGTTAACTGAAACTAAAATCAACTGTCAGATCAGCAACATTGCAGAGGTTGGACAATATATATAATGGGAAAAGCTGTGGAGAAGCAGGAACTTTACATAACAGGGTCAGTAACATAATATGCCACAACCTCTATAGAGGGAATCAGCAATACAAAATTATGTATGCATTTACTTTTTACCTAGCACCCAAAATTCCATAAATCTATTCTAAAGATTCTTTATAAATGTGAAACAATACATGGACAAGAATATTCATATTTGCCATATATTATTTGTAAGAATTAAAAATTGGAAAAACCAAGTGTCACCTGAAGGGGGTATTTTTGAGACATTATGGTTATCTTATTATGCCCAGAATTCTGTATCCCCAGCGGCTAGTGCCTGAGCTCAAGTTCCAGACTGATATAGCTCCATGTCTTTGCACAGAGCCACCATAGGCCTGGTGTCACCATAGCAACTGGTCAATATTGACCTGCACTTTTGCACAGGAAGTTCCCAGCACAAACACAGCCACAGGATAATCAGAGACCATGATCCAAGTCACTGCTCTCCACATCTCCCCCTTTTTTATTTTTTAAGTGTAACCGATGTATTTCTACTCTAAAGTGCTGTAGCTTGTATCAGATGAGCTTGGAGCTGACTGTGAGAAAACAACACAGAATTAAGAGCAAGGAAATAAGTCTTAATAGATACCATGAAGTATGTTTGAGCATATATCAAGGACTGAAGCCAGTTAGGTCATCTAACAGCTTTTTTGCACATTAGCAGATAACATGGGAATTGCTTTTTTGCATAACTTGAATATAATGGTGCAGTTGCAAGGGATCTAAACTAACATTATAATAATTCCAAATTTCTAATAATGCATCTTTATCTTTTCCTAATCCCATTGGATGCTATTTATGGAACAGGTGTTACACAAATAAACTAATAAGTGACATGGCACTGTAATTGTTGTCTGAACTTAAGACTTTGTATCTGATCATCCAAGCCCACTACAGTAGCCTCTAAGACATTCAACTTAACTTTAAGTTTATTATCAATAGCCTCCTGACCTTGGAGGGCTTTTGAAGTATTTTGTGCCAAAGCATTGATGATGGGGAGTGGTATCTACCCAATTCCTTCTCTTCCC
>PVHX01021110.1:0-30494 GCA_004024805.1 Geosciurus inauris | reverse complement strand
AAAATCCTCAGCCTCAAACTGTTTGCGTTCTCTTTTATCTTCTTTCCTTCCGGTTTCATTGTCAGGTATGTTGTTTTCATGTAGTCCTTGGCTTTTTCCAGAATGGAAAATACTGCTACGAGAACGGGAATTTCCACCATGGTATCCTCCTCGATGATTTATGTTTTCAGTACCATTTCGGCCGTGCGTACGCCATCCATTTTTTTCTTTCCTTCCAAAATTACCTTCATTTGATAACAATAAAGTAACATAAATTCAAAGATAGTTATGCTTAAAGACTGAATAGTAATCAAAGCATCCTTTAAAATCCACGAAAATTATCCATAAATTATCTTTTCTCAGCAAAGTTTACCTCCATTAGAACGTCCAATACCAGAATCAAAGCCATCTGAAGAGTTGTGTCTTCGACGATTCACATCATAACGATTTTCCGTCCATGAAAAATTTTCAGAATGTTTCTCAAAAGTCAATGACGACTAAAACAAATTATAAACATGTAGGTAAATATACTTTTAAGACCTAAATGGAATTTTAGAAATTAAGACTCCAACTATTTCCCAGAACTTTAAATGTTTAACTCAAGGTTTCCTACTATGGAAAGTGATAGATGAAATTTCAATTTTAAGTTCCCTGGATTTATTTCTAGGCTCTATACACAAAACAACTTTTTTTAAAAAGTACCAAAAGGATAAAATGTGCAATAACTAGTCCAAAAAATTAGCAATACACAGATGATCCAATTATTTCTAATGGTTGTTATTCAGTACCAATATTATCCCAATTATCTACGAAGCTCATAAAATCACAATAAAAATTCCCAATAATTGGTTAAATTTTGACCTTCACAAATGGACTTGGTCCATCTGAAACTTTTGTTAAGATCTGCCCCCAAGCCGGGCGTGGTGGCGCATGCCTGTAATCCCTGCACTTTGGGAGGCTGAGACAGGAGAATTGCAAGTTCAAAGCCAGCCTCAGCGAGACCCTGTCGCTACATAAAACACAAAAATAAGGCTGGGGATGTGGCTCAGTGGTTGAGTGTCCCCGAGTTCAATCCCGAATACCAAAAAAAAAAAAAAAAAAATTTGCCCCCAAAACGGGGAAGATGGCACACGTCTGTAATTCCAGCAGCTCACGAGGCTAAGGCAGGAGGAACACAGGTTCAAAACCAGCCTCAGCAACAGGGAGACGCTGACTCAAAATAGAAAAATAAAATAAAAAGGGCTGAGGATATGGCTCAGGATTTAAGTGCTCCTGGGTTCAATCCTCGGTACAGGTGGGAGGGGAAAAAAATTCTCCAAAACAATTTTTGAGAAAAAAAAATGGAATGAGTATGGAGGGTAGGACATTTGCCAGATAAAATATACCACTAAGCTGGAGGATGAAGTTCAATGGTAGAGCACTTGCCTAACACCACAAAAAAATTAAGCAAAATGAAATGAAATCAGAAGAAATAAAACATACTACTGGTAGAAATGTATAACCAGGAATTTACTTTATGATCATGATAAATAGCATTTTAAATCAATGGGGCAAGTGGGAGGATGAGATCACATACTAGAAAGGAAAAAAGTAAAATTAGAACCTTCTTTCACAGACTGTTAAAGTAAACTCTATGCAATTAAATAACATCAGGAGGCTGCAAATATAGGTCAGGAGTTAAGTGTGTGCTGAGAACTCACAAAATCCTGAGTTCAACTCCAGCATTTAAAAAAAGAAGAAAGAAAGAAAAGTCTGAAACAACACTGTTTAGCAAAGAAAATAAAGAACATTTTCATATTCCTGAGGAAGGTCTTCTTAAGCAAGATCTAAAATGCAGAAACTGTAATAAACATGACTCGAAAAACCTTGATACAATATACACATAAAGCTGATGTACATATTTTGAGAAAAATATTCTCAGCACAAATTTTGAAACAAAATACAAATTAGCTGTATAAGTCAAACAAATAAGGACAACCAAAGAGAAAAAAAAGGAACACAAAAGGCAATTCTCAAAGAAATAAAACTAAAAACATCAAATGAAATCATACCTAGTTTCTTTAGTAATAAATAAAATGCAGATTGGAAACAGTGAAAAAAGAAAATGCAAATTGGAACAAGGTAGTATTTCCTGTCACTCAAACAGGCAAAAATCCAAAAAGCAAAATCTAATGATATATCTTTGTCTATTGCTGGTAGGAGTATGAAGAGATAAGCCTTGTCTACAAAACTGTGAGGAATTACCAACTGCCCAAACTTCTTAAGTGAAGTAGTCAAACAAGCATCTCTTCAACTCAAATTTTTGTCAATTCAGACACCCGGCTACCTATAAATCTAATTTTGAAGTTTTCATAAAATTACAGATTAAAGGAGCTAACTGCTTGGGCCAATCAAATGTACTCAAATATCAACTGGGTAATGGCAAAGATGTTGGGGAATAACAAGAGTTTTCAAGCTGCCCTTCTCTTCCTTCTCCATTCTCTTCTCTTCCTGTACCTATTTCTGAATTAATTCCATAAAGAATCTGAGTTGAGTACCTGAAGTTTTAAAGGACAAAAATGACTTCTGGTTAGTACATTAGTTAGTTACAGACAATGCTTGGAAACTATGTCCTACTCTTAAGCTGAAAATCTTAATTTGCAAATATTTAGGTATACAATCCAAGCCATTCTCTTACTGAATTATAAATGTACCACTTCTTTTTTCTTTCTTTCTTTGAGACAGGTTCTCATGAAATTGCCCAGGCTAGCCTCGTACTGAACAATGCTATAAGTCCTCAGCAAACTATTTTGGAAAATCTACAAGGCCACATTCTACCAAATGTTGTCTTCCAATACCATCATCTAATTTCAACCTAGCAGGTCACCAATAACTAAATATTAACATTCCTCCAAACTTGAAGAACACTTTATGTGGAAATATTACAAAGATAAAAAGTTAAAAAGTAAAAATATACTTATACTTTCATTTCTCATTGATAGAACAAAATAAAAGGAATAAAGAAGAAATAATTTTTCTATTGTCCAGAATATCTGGATCCCACAAAATACAAATATCCCAGTATTTTGTATAACTTCATTCTCTGGGACTCAAACTATTAAATTGGTTTCACAGGCTGACTTTTCCATGTCCATACATCTTTGAATAAAATATATGGACTGGGTTAAGAAAGCTACTAATATTTGAGGTAGAAAATAAAAATTCCTTCTCTGATATGTGGATGCTAATTCACAATAAGAGTGCTAGGCAAGAATGGAGTTATTTTAGGTAGGAGGGAGTGAAGGGAAGGGAGGGGATATGGGGACAGGAAAGATAGTAAAATGAAAGACATTATTACCTGTCATAATGGGTACAGGGTACATATGTGAGTGATTCTACAACATGTACCATCAGAAAAATGAGAAATTATATCCCATTTATGTATGATATATCAAAGTGCATAAATGTATTCCATTGTCATGTATAACTTAAAAATTTTTTTAAAGAAAATTCCAGGTCCTGGACATTACTCCATATAATTCAACCTTGTTGTTTCTCATCCTTGGACACGCTGGTATGCAACCAGTTAATTTCAGCTAAGGTGATGCAAATAATAACCCTTGTTTCTGTGTGAGAGAACAATCATCATCAAAAGAGCCCTCCAACTGCTAGAACCCTCTGGCCCAACATGAGTAGAATTCTCAAACTTCTGCCTATTGTTGCACAGTCATTTAAAGATTATGTTCATCATCCTAACTCTTAGTTATCGAGCTCTAAGCCAGGATCAACCATACAATTTGTTTTTGTTTTTTTCCTGTTGCCTCAATTACTGCTCAGCTAGCCCAAGAGAATTGGATAAATTCTCTTTTATCTTTGGCAAGCCATCTAGCATAGCAGTTGCATCTTTTTTTTTTTTTAAACTTTATTTTATTTATTTTTATGTGGTGCTGAGGATCAAACCCAGTGCCTCACGCATGCACAGCAAGTGCTCTACCACTGAGCTACAGCCCCAGCCCCGCAGTTGCATCTCTTAAAGCTATGGCCAAATGTTACTCTTTTAAACCCTTTCATCACAAACTAGATTAAAGAAACCCCTAATATTACCTCCATAGCTTATTACTTCACACATGTATCCTCCCAACTCCATTCCACATACTTCAATATTCATTAACTAGCTGAAATCTACTCTAAAGTACAAATTTTTAACTTCTTTTCAGCTCTTTCTGCTCAGGCTGAACACTCTGAAAGAACTGGGCACTCTTGTGTTCTCTCCCCATGATCTGAATCAGTTAAGCTATTTTGTATTATAAAATGAGACAGATCCTTTCCATCTATAGATAATATACTTTGACCATGGGGGGGGGGGGGAGGAACTACACCATCCACCAGTAACAAAACTTTTTAAATGATGCTCCAAGATGGGACAGTTAATTTCCTACCAGGACTGCACTCAATTCACCAGAAAACTGGCCGAATAATTCAACTTTGCTACTATTTATTTATATTAAGCTTTATGTGTTAAGGACCTAAATACTAAAAGTTGACATAAATTTAAAACTACATAGTAGCCGGGCGCGGTGGCGCAAGCCTGTAATCCCAGCACTTAGGGAGGCTGAGACAGGAGAATCACGAGTTCAAAGCCAGCCTCAGTAAAGGCAAGGCACTAAGCAACTCAGTGAGACCCTGTCTCTACATAAAACACAAAATAGGGCTGGGGATGTGGCTCAGTGGTCGAGTGCCCCGTGTTCAGTCTCCAGTACCAAAAAAAAATAAAAATAAAAATAAAACTACACAGTAAAAAGACTATCATTGCTTAAGAGAAAATGCATTGTTTGCACTGAGAGGAAGTTTCACTGATTACATCAAATATTTTAAACCAAATTGTTACTCTCCAAATAATGGCTTTAGCAGTTATTTTATCCCAACAATACTGTCAACAGGAAGAAGTGATGGTACACCTTATTTGTCTTCTAGGGAGGACAGGGGTAGAAAGCCATTATTATTTTCACACCTTCCATTTCTATTACCTTATTTCTGCCATTACATTTCCAGCAGCTCTCATTTACACTCTTCAACACCCCACAACTGCAATGTGAAAACGTATGCCTCCCCAATCAATCCATTTATGCAGCCTTCCTCATCTTTTATGCTATATTGTGGGCTTTTTTTTGGTACTGGGGATTGGAATAAGGAACACTGTACCACTGAGCCACATCTCCAGCCCTATTTTGTGGTACTTGAAACTGAACCCATGACCTCATACATGCTAGGCAAACACTCTACCAATGAGCTACATCTGCAGCCCAGCCCTTTTTGGGACAGGGTTGCTAAATTGCTTAGGGCCTCACTAAACCGCTGAGGCTGTCCTTCAATTTTGCAATACTCCTACCTCAACCTCCTGGGTGGCTGGGATTACAGGCGTGTGTCACCATGCCTGGCTTCATGGTCTTCTTTTAATCTTTAACCAATCTGTTCTTTCTGTGACATTAAATGTTGACCAAGGGTATTTCCTTTTTACAATGTTCTTTTTCCTTGTATTTTTGGACTTCTGGTTTCTCCTCTTATCCAGAAAGGAGTGAAAAGCATCTCTCTTCAGTGTTTGTGGCTTGTTCTTATACTCTTTCATTATATAATCTTCCCAGATGCATTTATCTACTCCCAACATTTAAGTACATCCTGAGTAATGCAAATTCTCTCTCCAGTCCAAATCTTTCTCCTGAACTCTAAGAAGTCTACTGTTTTCAGATTGATGTCTCCTGAACATCTCAAATTTAAGCATGTTCAAAACTTCTCCATCAACTTCATATGTTTCTGTCTTAGTAAATATTACCATCACCTGGGTCACTGAAGCCTGTATTCAGAAAAACAATTTCATTTTAAGTACAGGCAAAGACATTTCCAGATGAATAAAAACCAAGATAATTAGTAACTAGCAGACCTACCTTTTAATATATGCTAAAAGTCTTTTTGGCAATGACATCAAGCTAACACTCAAATATATAGGAAGGAGTAAGTATAACAGAAAAAAGTATTATGGGAGTAAGACTGTGTGTGTAATCTCTCTCATTCTCATTCTCCGTCTTTCTCTCTGGTTTTTAAAAAGTTCTCTCCCAATTTCTTTAAAAAATAATACCCACTACTGGTGAGATATGACAAAACTGGAGCCCTCATACATTACTAGGAATGTAAAATGGTACATATCAGTTTGGTAACTTTTTAAAAATTTAAACATAGAGTAGTATTTTTTTTTAATGGGGCTATGGACTGAATTCAGGGTTTTAAGCATGCTAGACAAATGCTGTACCAACTGAGAGCGGGGGGAGAGGGGAGAGAGGATGGATGGATGGATGGATGGATGGATGGATGGATGGATGATAAATTACCCAGGGTGGCTTTGAGTGTACTACTATGCTACACATATATATTTATACACTATTCTAACCAGCCAATCTACTTCCAGGTAACTACATAGACTTATACTAATATTCTGAACAGCATTATTCATAATAGCAAAAAACTGCAATAAATTTCAACGCCAATCAATTGGTGAATGGGTAAAGAAACTGTAGTATAACCATATGATAAAAAGAAAAGGCACTGATACATAATATAATGTAAACAAATTTCGTAAAAAGAAACCATGTTAAGTGAATCCTCTTTTTTTGTTTTGGATAGGGTCTTGCTAAATTGCTTACTTAGGGCCTCACTATGTTCCAAGGCTGATTTTGAACTTGGGATCCTCCTGTCTCAGCCCCCCCAAGCTGCTTGGATTATAGGAGGGTGCCACCACACCCAGCTCTATAGTTCCATTATGTGAGATTTTCAGAAAAGACAAAATCAATAGAAAGAGCAGATTTATGGTTCCCTAGGTGTGCAAAAATGAGTAGGAATTGATTGCAAACAAGTATTGTAATAGAAAACTTAAATAAACCCTCTAGCTTTATTTTAACTTTAAAAAGCCAAATCACTGATTTTGGATGTCACAAAGCTAAGCAATCTGTCTCCCACCTACTTTGCTGTGGTTAGCACCCCTGCTGTGTGAATTATAATGATAAGGGTGGCCTACATTACTTTCCAAGGATTTGGTCACTTTTGCTGAAAGAAAAAAGAAAAAAACACCTGACTCTTAAGCCTACAGATGTCAAAGGGGTAATTTAAAACAGGGTAAAAATTTTGGCATCAATGTCATCTTATTCAGTCTCCTTTACTACCTCCTTAACCTCCAAGCCAGATTTCTGCTCAACTCTGCAGGCAGATGTGTTAGTAGTCATTTAAGGAATGTCTGTCCTGAACCTGAAGTGCAAACTGATGCATTGAAATTTCTCTAATTTCCTTTCTCCTCCTCCCTCAGATTGATAAGATGAAGGTAACTAAAATATTTTCCAATATGCACACAAGTCCCAGGACCCTACACACACATGCAACCCAGATGCCAGGTTTCACAACACCCCCTTCCAGATTTCCACAGTGATATAAGGATAAAAAGTTGCTTGAAACTAATGCTGAATTACAATGGTCTTAACTGATAAACAGCCTGCAATCTTTTTGATTAATGGCTTTCCAAATCATGTTCCTTGACCCAACAATTTGTCTCAGAGTCAAGGGGCCTTTTGGAGAAGCAATAAATGAACTTGGGTTTCATGAAGGTACTGAGGAACTGCGTGTGGTTACATGTTTTAAAAACTAAATTATAGCTGGGCGTAGTGATACACACCTGTAATCCCAGGGGGAGGCTGAAACAGGAGGATCCTAAGTCCAAGGACAGCCTCAGCAACTTAGGAGATACCCTAAGCAACTCAGCAAGACCCTATCTCAAAATAGAAAACAAAAAAGGCTGAGGAAACTCAGTGGTTAAGCCCCTCTGGGTTCAATCCTTGGTACCAAAAAAAAAGAAAAGAAAGAAAACCACCTAGGTTATGGGGCTGGGTTATATAGCTCAGTAGTGCAGACTTTAGCATGCAAAGAGGATCAGAGTTTAATCTTCCCCAGCACCACACACACACACAAAACCAAAACTAGATTTTGATTATGGTTGCACTGTGGTATGTATTTACCAAAAATCAAATTCAACACAGTAGTAATTAATTACTTTAATAGATAGTTAAAAGAAAAATGCAAAGTCAAGATTTCAGGGCTGCTTAAAAAACTCAAGAGTGGTTCCATGGTACAGCGTTTGCCTACCACACATGAGGCACTGGATTCAATCCCCAGCACCACATAAAAAAATTCAATAAACAAAAACTCAAGGGTAAAATGGAAGTTGACTTTCATAATGGCAACCAAATAACACCAAGGAGCAAGAGACCAGGGATAAAGAGAAATAAAATTTTTAAAACAAAACAAAGAACCATTTTAGAATTCTGGCAAAGAACATCATGAAAATGTGAAATCCGCCCACTAACCAAAAAGCTTAACATCACAGATACCAATTCCTCCCTAAATTTGATTACAGATTCAATGTGATCCTAACCAACACACCCATAAGTTATCATCCTCTGAATAGTCAAATGAATTAAAATTTATCTATAAATACAAATGTGGAAAGTCATACTGAAAATTTATTAGAGTTTAAACCATACTAAATATTAAAATAAATCATATAAACACCATAATTAAGGGCTTGGTTCTGACATAGGAACAAATCATTAAACAATAGTATTTCTAACAATGGATCCAAATAAAGATAGGAAAAGAATATCTGTTGATTCCTCACCTATAATTGATAATTTTACAGGTTTTAAAAATGTAATATTATGAAGTATTCCATAATCACATACAGTATCTCTTGACAGTAAACATGAATATTCACACCAATTTCATAAAGGGGAGGTGACAATGTGCAGCCCCAGATTTTAAAGCAAAATGAATTATGTAAAGTATCCTTTTTACAGATTTATGGATTTTGGACCTATAGATAACAATGAAGGAAAACTGACAACTAAATAGTGTTGATATTCTAAAGTATTATAGGAAAAGGTTCTATTATCAATGCTATTTCCAAAATCTTAACACCAGGAACTACCATTTTCCCAAAGTAACTAAATTTCTCTCGTTTTCTTTTTACATAAATCAAAATACCCTCCTTGCTCTTTGAAGTGAAGTATTTAATGAGACAATGATGCAATAAAACAGGGCAGTGCCTAATATATAAAGAAGTACTTCATTATATATTACCATTAGTTACCACCATTATTATTTTGTTGTTGTTACTGAGATTGAACCCAGAGGTGCTTACCACTGAGCTATATATCTGGCCCTGATTATTTTTTCATTTTGAGACAGTCTCCCTAAAATCCTGAGGTTAGCCTCAAACTTGCAATCCTCATGCTTCAGTCTCAAATCACTGGGATTACATGAATGCACCACCATCCCCAGCGTAAATTTTATCATCACTTGGGAGTCAGTTAATAATGGTGATATCTATAAATAGAACAAATAAATAAATTAAATATGAAAAAAAAAAAAGAATGGTGATATCTAGCTGGGTGTGGTGGCATAAGCCTGTAATAAGTGACTGAGGAGTTTGAGGCAAGAGGATTGCCAGTTCAAGGCCAGCCTCAGAAACTAAGTGGGGCTCTAAGCAAATCAGAAAGACACTGTCTTAGAATAAAAAATAAAATGGAGCTGTGGAGGTAACTCAGTGGTAAAGCATCCCTGGGTTAAATCCCCAGTAGCATATAACAAAAAAATTACACCAAAATCCAGATAAAGTTAAAATTTCAATTTAGGAATAAAATCATAAAAATATTAGAATAGGTGGTATAATCTTGAAAAAAGCAAGGCCTCAAATTTCACCTAAGAAAAAACTAGGCTACATAAAAATATTCACATACAGAGTTTAAAGCTGGATAATAAATGTTATAAACTGAAATTTTGTTACAAAAGCCTGAGTATAAATAAACTTAAGAAGCCAAATAGACATGTAGCATGGAGGAGGGGGGTAGTAGAGAAGGTCAAGATTATATACCATGGGGCTGGGATTATGGCACAGTGGTAGCGTGCTCGTCTAGCATGCGTGAGGCACTGGGTTCGATCCTCAGCACCACGTGAAAATAAAATAAAGATATTCTGTCCACCTACGATTAAAAAATAAATATTTTTTTAAAAAAAGATTATATACCATGTCCAAAAGGTGGTTTGTTTGTTAAATGCTCTCCCGAGATAAAGGAGGAAGGCAACTGTTCTAGCCCAAGGACAATATGGCTTCAGATGTTAAGTCAAGACGTTTCCAAAGTTGCAAATAAACAGAGTGAACAGTGAGGACAGTTTTAGAAAGACTAAGAACATCAGAAGTAAATTTGTTAAAGCCCAGGCACAGTGATGTATGTCTGTAATCCCAGCACCTGGGTAAACTAAAAGAATAAGATTTCAAGTTCAAGGCCAACCAACTTCAGCAACTTAATGAGGTCCTAAGCAACCTAGTGAGACCCCATTTCAAAATCAAAAAAAAGAGCAGTGGGTAAAGCTCAGTGGTAAAACTGAGCCCTGGGTTAATCCCCAGTACCAACTCCCACCAAAGAAGCAAATTTGTTAAGCCTGAGCTCTGCTGTGGCCTGCTGCAAACTAGAGCCTTGATTGCCGCCATGGAGCATTCTATCTCATGCAGTTATAGAAACAAAGTTGATTCTGTCTTGAGTTCCTTGGGACAAAGCTCCTAAAAAGCTTGGAATTTCCTGAGTGTTCTAATGAGAGTATGGAAACTGTTCAATACCTGGATTAGAGGTTTGGGACTTTCGACCCCACTCCTAATCACCTACGTGGGGAGAGGGACTGGAGATTTAATCATCAAAAGCCAATGACTTAACCAATCATGCTTTAACAGGAAACCTCCCTAAAAACCCCTAAACTGGAGTTTCTGGACTACTGAACACATTCACATGCCAGGAGCATAGTGCAACCCCAACTCCACAGGACAGGTCCTCAATTTTCAGTACCATACTAGACTTCATCCTATTATGAACTCCATCTGGCTGTTCATTTGCACCCTTATAATAAACTGGTAAACAAGTATCACTAAGTTTTGTGAGCGATTTAAATCAAAACTACAGCAGTAGCTGTGGAAATCCCTGACTGTAGCTAAATCAGACAGAAATATGGGTATACCTAAGGAGCCAATGTTTTAAGTAGCTCTGCAGGACTAACCCTTAAACTTATAGAGTCTAATGATACTCTGGCTAGCATCAGAATTGAATGAGGGTTTTTTTATTATTTTTTTTAAGTTTAGATGGACACAGTACCTTTATGTTGCTTATTTTTATGTGGTGCTTATTTTATGTGGTGTTTATTTTATGTGGTGTGGATCAAACCCAGCACCTCACACATGCTAGGCAAACAAGCTACCACTGAGCTACAACCCCAACCCCTGAATTTAAGTTTTTAAGACATTCAATTGGTGTCAGAATTAGTTGATGTCCAGAGGAGGAAAAACTAACTCACCTCCTCTGCTCCCCTTCTACCTTAGTCCCACCTGCTTTAACAAGTTTTTTAAGAGAACTCAAAAAGAAAGGCAAAGACTTGAACCTTCACAGCTCTGTTGGACACAAGTACCCAACTCACTTCCATAGTAGGAGACAGGGCTAAGCACAGGGGCAGCTGAAATTACTGATAATGTTGGCAAAAGCCATGGCAGTGTGGGAAATAGGGAATTAGGAAAGGCGTAAATCTAGGTCATTAGCTGGAGCCAGAGGGGAAAGGCAACCATAATCTTGGGCTGAGGAGTCCGAAGTGGAACAAAAAGATTCCTAGCCACCCACTGTAATCCCCTAGAGGCTAGTCTACTTGAAATGAACAAATACCTTGCAGGGCCAATAATAAATATATCCAATGGACATTCTATAGTCCCTACTATCCAATGGCATCCAGTATTGTCAAGCATTGGAACAATCTTCTCAAAATTCAACTCAAAGTTAAAACTCATCTTCCTTCACCTCTTCACACAATTCACTAACAGTTTAGTCAGAGAATGCAGCATAACCAAGGGATTTTATCTTCACAACCACTTCCTAGGTACAATCAGCATAAAACGAAAAAGGAATTATAAGATTACAAAGAAATTTTAAAATTCAAATTATGTCCTGACCATCTACAGATGTAATGGTTTCTTTCTTCCCCCTAAAAGTAATCAGAGTTCAGCTCCTTCCTATGGATAGCTTGACCAGAATAAAATTTAAGGAATTCAAATTTATTCTGGTTTGGCCACAAGAATCTCTTGAACTGACATGGTCCTAAATTATGAAGACACTGACCATCTGATTAAGTATACTGGGCACCACTCTCCTGTAATAGTGTCCAATGTGAATCAAGGGAGAAGACATAATGGATCCCTGTGAATTATGTAAAAATACCCTCCATCCCACTGATTACAGTTAAAAAGTCTAGGTGTGAGATGTTTTTTTCTAAAGCAAAGTCACAGCTATCAGAATGGAATATAAAAAATTCACAGCTGTAAAAGTACAGCCATAGCCCCAGTACCCAGAAAGAGAATGCATAACCCCCCAAAGTGCAGAGGAACGTGAATTAATGTTCTCTCCACCCCCTAGAACAAACAAGACAACCTGAGTCATACAACAGCTGGGGATGACACTGACACAATGCTGGATTCATCACCCCTACCCACATGCTTTCAATTCAGAAATATTCATGTAGGCATAGCTAGTGCTTAACTATCCTGCTAGGCCGGATGACATCAACAGTAGCTCCTAAATCTGCATTTAAATACCAGAATAGCATAATCTTGTTTAATTTTGGCTGATAAAACTTCATATGCTTCTCCAAATACTCAAGGAATCTTAGGCTATGGCATATATGACAAGCAGGGCTGCAAGTGCTTTCTGACACTGTGATTCTTAACCAAACTAATGTAGTATTAATCTAAATTAAGTTTAAAAATAAATCCCCAACTGGAATGACCTAGGTTGTGTCTTTTTTTGGGGGGTGGGGGGACAGGGATTGAACTCAAGTACTCAACCACTGAGCCACATTCCCCAACCCTATTTTGTGTTTTATGTAGAGACAGGCAGGGTCTCTCACTGAGTTGCTTAGCGCCTCGCTGTTGCGGAGGCTGGCTTTGAACTCGCGATTCTCCTGTCTCAGCCTCTCAAAGTGCTGGGATTACAGGCATGCACCACCACACCCGGCTGGTTGTGTCCCTTTGAGTGCCAAGTTTGTATGTGGGGGAGAAACAGCTACTAATGTCTGTCTCTGAAAAATATGGGTTGCTTTTTGACCCAACTACTGGCTCTATAATTGTACATAACAACCCCAAAACCCAAGTCAGTTTAAACTCTCTTAAAGTGGTTCTAATGGCTAATACAGTGACCAGCCCCTATCTGGGCTGTCTGGAAAACAAATATTTACTGGTCTCCACCCCCAAAGACTTTTTCACAGCTGGCTGGATCCTGGCCTCCCCTGTTGTTTGGGTTTATTGACAGTAGCCTTAATTAAATGCTGTGCAACCAAACCAAATGGATTTAGTTCTAGTACCTGTCAATTAATCAGAACTGCTGACAAGAGTGGAACATCATGTGAAAATTCAAATTAAGCCAAGAACATGTAGGGCTGATAAATAGATTGCTGGGACAGGAAATCTATCATGGGATCTGAACATCCCTGCACATTCTTTTTGTACACCAAAAATGCAAAGCCTTGACCACTCGTGTGGGGTCATTTCTTCGGGTTATATTTCCAGCAAGCAACACTGAAGGATAGATAACATTCTCCTCTGGAACACAGACCAGGCTGACTATAGATATAGTTAGCTGATTCCCTAAACTCAGTGCAAAGACAGCATCCACTGGGGTCCCTTCTTGTTAACTCCCAAAGGTCTTAGGAGGTATGAAGAACCAGTACCTACATCATGCTTTTATTACTTGCTGTATCATCAGTAATAAACTTGTCTCTGACCAAAGTGTCTGATGTCTTCCACCAGCATCCCTGAAACACTAACAGGCCAGTTTCTTAGCTCATCTCACCACCCCCCAAAAAATGCAGACCCTTCATAGACTATAACAGGCCTGGAAAGATAAAATATTATCATCTGCATAAAAAGCCAACAGACTATTACAAAATATAAATTAATAAAGGTTGCTAGATATCAAGCTAACATGAGATCTACAAGAAAGTTTATTAAAATATTTAAAATAGCACCAATGATGGACATAGTGGCACACACATGCCTGTAATCCCAGGGACTTGGAAGTCTGAAGCAGAAGGATCTCAAGTTTAAGGCCAGACTCAGCAATTTAGCAAGGCCCTAGGCATTGCACCAAGACCCTGTTATCAAAATTAAAAGGAGGGAGGGGCTGGGGAGATGGCTCTGTGGCTAAGCATCCCTGAGTTCAATCCCCAGTACCAAAAAATAAAATAGTAACAAGTCCTATAAAGTCATAAATTCTATTCAAATGCATGCAAAACTGAAAAAAACCACACTTTGTAATTTTAAAGACATAAAAGATGATATGTACCCAAGTTATATTCAGCCCTGTATGTTCCTGAGCAGAAGAAAAGTAACCCAAAAGAATAAATACAAAGGATATGAACAGGCAATCACAGAAATTTTGTAACAGAAATTAGCAAATATTAATTCTGATAATGTGACAAAGTATTGAGAAGAATATAAAGAGAATAGTTATACATAGCATAGGTGTATAAATTGACTTATCACATAGGCAAAGAATCTGGCAATGTTTAATCAAGTCTCAGCAATTTCACTTTTATTAGAGCTTTGCTATTTATTCAAAATGTCGTCTACACACAGGCAGAAATCAGCAACACACTGGTAGTTTATTAGAATCTAGGGCTACACCAGAGATCTAAGTAATCAAAATCTGCCTTTCAATAAAATTTCCAAGTTATTTTCACATCCACTGAAGTTTTTTGTTTTTCTTCACATCCATTAAAGTTTGGGAAGCAGTGGTGTAAAGAAAATTTTATACATTTGTTACAAGAATATTCAATGCAATATTCTAAAAGAAACTTATTCAACTCCAAAAATTATAAACAATTTAAACTTGAATGGAGAAATAAAGGTAGTATATAGACGCAAAACAATACCTCACAAAGGTCGAAATAATCAACACTAAATCTCTAGATATTAACTAGTAAAAATGGTCAAAGATATAACAAGTATAAAAACAAAATGAAAAGTCATTTATATAAATTTTTAAAACAAACTATAAACAATACCATATACAATAAATACCATTTATTGATATTCAACGCATAGTAATAAGAACGTGTACTGAGAATATCTCAGGAAAAAATAAAGTTAGAAAAGGACTATGAAGAAGTAAACACTACAGTTTGACCCTATATGTAATGTTTTCACTTCCAATAGAGATACAAAGGAATTTGGCAAAATGTTCAAGATATTATAACAGGGGCTGGGGTTATGGCGCAGTGGTAGCGTGCTCACCTAACCTGCGTGAGGCACTGGGTTCAATCCTCAGCACCACATAAAAATAAAGATATTCTGTCCACCTACAACTAAAAAAAATTTTAAAAGAAGATATTATAACACTAGTTAATTAATAAGTTTGTAATTATTCTCTATATTTTGTTGTGTGTGTTTGTGTATGGGGTGGGACAGGGATTGAACCCAGGGTTGCTTAACCTCTGAGCCATATCCCCAGCCTTTTGTGTGTGTATGTGTGGTGTGTGCGTGTGTGTATTTTATTTAGAGACAAGATCTCACCAAGTTGCTTACGGCTTTGCTAAGTTGCTGAGGCTAGCTTTGAACTCAAAATTCTCCTGCCTCAGCCTCCCAAACCACTGGGATTACAGGCAGATGCCACTACACCCAGCTATTATACTTAAATTTCATTAAAACTTTCTATATACCCAGGCATGGTAGTGCACACCCTAAATCCTAGCAAACTGGGAGATGAGGCAGGAGGATCACAAGCTCAAGGCCAGCCTCAGCAATTTAGCGAAACACAATCTCAAAATAAAAATTAAAAAGGATTGGAGATGCAGCTCAGTGATAAGGTACCCTGGGCTCAATCCCCAGTGTGTGAGAAAGAGAAAGAGAGAGAGAGAGTGTTTGTGTGTGTGTCCTACATACATGTGCATGTGCACACGCACTAAAGCTATAGAAAAATATTTGCAATATAAATGGTAAATGAGTCTCTTAATAGAAGTTATTACAAATCACCAAGAAACAGTTCCACACATATAAATATCTGACTATAATTAAACAAAGCAGATCAAAACAAAGTAGTACCATTTTTCATATGCTTTGGGGAAACAAAACATCAAAAATATAATCAAGGGGTTGGGGTTGTGGCTCAGTGGTGGAGTGCTTACCTTACACATATGAGGCACCAGGTTCAATCCTCAGCACCACATAAAAATAAATAAATAAATAAAGGCATTGTGTCCATCTACACAATATTTGAAAAAATATTTGAAAAAACAAAATATATGCACACACACACATATATATACACACACATATTATATATATATAAATAAAATCAAGTATACATATAAAAGCATCCTGGCACTTCACTTTTTAAAATGAGTCTACTTCCTAATAAGAAAGTTATTAAACTGATGAATTTTCAGACAGAGGAGTGTGGCTTACTAATAGAAGGATGCCTGCCATGTACTAGGCACACAGGCACAGACTCCAGCCCTAACACTTTCAGACAAGTTATTTAGCCGCTCTCAACCTCAGTTCTGTTTTGGAAATAGGGTGATAAAACAACTGCCTACCACATGTGATGTTTGTTACCTACATATAAAGTATTTCACAGTGACTGGTAAGTAGTAATATTTAAAGGAACATTAACTATTGTAAGGAGCAAGGAAGAAATCATCTTCATCCATTCTCTTACACTATAGTTTTCTGGATTTTTTTTGAAATAGTTTAAAGTTTTTTACCAGTTTTATCTCATGACCAGAATACCAACAAGTAACAAAAAAAATCTACATAGCAAACTTTTCCAAACTAATGGTTTCAATGAACTCAAAAGTTCAACGATGTCAACTATCAGACTGAATTTTCTAATTTATCTTAAGTCTAAAAATACAAATGGAACACACTTTCAACGTGTGCTAACATTGCTTACATTTTTAAAGTGTTAGTACAATATTATTGATCATTACTTTTTAAATGTTGTCATAAAGGAATCAATAAAATGCTACTGCTACTCTCTAGCCACAGAAATATACAACTACAGAATATTAAAATATAAATATGAAAATGAAGCCACTGTAGGAATATCCAAACATGTTTATAAAGAAAACTTTCCCTACTTTATTTTTATTTCTTACCACCCATCTAACCATTTAATACAAACGATACTCCTGGTATCTTCTTTCTTCAAATAATTACTATTATAAAAAGATTTATCAGCCTGTTTACAAGTATTGTAGCATCTCTACTAAGGTAAGCGGATGGGAATGAGAATCATCTAAAACAAGGGAATTTTCCAGTTATCTAAATTTTTCAGTATCTATAACTACCAATAGTAAAAATGTTAACTTTTCAAACTGCAGGCCCAGGAGATTAAATCAATTTAATGGAAGATTAGATCCATTGTAGGAATGAGGAGTCACAACAGTTCAAAAGCCACTGCCCAGAGCCATAAAGTCACATGCAATTTAACATTTCACCACATGATGGGGCTAAAATTCTACACATCTCATAAATCTACAGAAGTATAGTTCTAAAAACATTTTTACTCTTTTTTTTTTTTTTGGTACTGGAGATTGAACTCAGGGGCACTCCACCACTGAGCCACATCCCCAGCCCTATTTTGTGTTTTACATAGAGACAGGGTCTCACTGAGTTGCTTAGTGCCTCGCCATTGCTGAGGCTGGCTTTGAACTCACGATTCTCCTGTCTCAGCCTCCCTAAGTGCTGGGATTACAGGCTTGCGCCACCGCGCCCGGCTCATTTTTACTCTTAATTCAAGTCTTTACATCTCCTTTCCAAACAAAAATAAATGAAAGACTACCATTACACTAAAACAGAGAATGCAATAGTAAGTAATGTCTACTCCATCTATTCAAAACGAGATTAAAAGGGAGAAATGATAAAGGCAAGCAAGTCTCCAGCAGAGAACAAGTAGGTAATTACAAATGGAAATCCATGACTAGCGATTTTGAAAAATGAAAGGATAGAGCAAGGAGAAGACATAACAAAAGAACTATCACAGGCTGGGGGTATAGGATGGTGGTAAAGCGCTTGCCTAGTGTTTGCGAGGCCCTGGGTTCAATCCTGAGCACCGCCCCCCCCCCAAAAAAAAACGCAGTAAATGTTTGTCAAAAACATTTTGGATATGGAAGAAAAAAATCTCAAATACTCAAAAAGTTAAGAATTAAGAACAACCATTTTCAGGAGATAATATTCAATTAGGAGACCAGACTTTAGAATAGCCACTTCCAAATTCTCAGAATCAAAATCAGCATGAAAGCCTATACAGAAGTCACACCCCCAGCCCATGCCTTAACATTCTGAACATATTTGAGTACAACATGAGCAAAAGAGAAGCAGACAGAGATGCAGGAAAGAGTACCTTTGTTGATGATGGTGGAGTAGGAAAATTAAGCCAGGCTGGAGCAAAGTCATGCTGCGCCATTTAGGTCCAGTCTCTCCAACTCAGTGAAACAAGGCTTCAACACCTCATGGCAAGTCCCTGTCATATAAAAATGGAAGGAATTAGACCTTAGCTCCTGGCCAAAATCATCTCCTTATACTATATCTTCTTTAAATTACAGTGATCCTACTACTGTAAGATTCCACCTAATTGTTGAATAGTGATTATTGGAAGCCACTGTTTTGGACTAAGCTCCTGCCCTAGGCCCTAACAGACCAGAACAGAACAGAAATCAAAACAAAGTCATTCATACTGAAGTTCCATGTCACCAAACTAAAATTGTTATTATGAAGCCTTCCAAATAACTAGGGAAGAGAGGTAATAGCCAAATTTCCCAAATATACCAGTTTCAAATTGGCAGGATATTGATGTTCTCTTGCTTTAAAAACAATCTATTTTGTCCGCTGCCCCCACCTTACAAGATTAAATTTGAAATAACTAATCTCTCCTTCAACCCTTTTCTGTCTATAAAACCAACACCCACTCAACCCATCAGAACATTTATTCTCTATTTTACAGAAATGTTGCCCAGTTCTAGAACAGCAAATAAAGCCAATTAAGATTTTAAAATTGCCCCCCCGCCACAGGGATAGGAAATATGGTGGAATGAGACAGGCATCATTACTCAAGGTACATGTATGATTGCATGAATGGTATAAATCCACTTCATGTACAACCAGAAGTAAAAAATTGTGCTCCATTTGTGTATAATGATGAAGAGCTTTCTGCTGTCATGTATAACCAATTATAACTAATTTTTAAAAAAGATTTTAAAATTTGTAAATTTGTCTTTTCACATAAAAATCTGAAACAGGAAAAAACTACAGTGATAAAAATTAGATCAGCAGCACATGGTGGAGAGAGTCATTATAAGAGGCAAAAACAACAATTTTGGGGGCAACAGGGCAATGCCTTGGTTGTGATGGTTATGCAACTGTACACATTTGTCAAAATTAATCAAACTGAACACCTAAAATGGAGAATTTTTTGTAAAGTATATTTCAGTAAAGCTCATTTTTAATGATCAAATAGACAACTAGAATCAAGTGTCTCCTGATGTCATACATTATGAAGTACACAGTATCACCTATGATGTATTATTGCCCACACCCCAAATGGAACTTGAATACAATCTAACTACCAAACTGCAGGAAATTCAAGAACAAAAAGTTAAAGGACATAGGGGCAGGGGGAGTAATCCACCAAATCCAGACAACAGTTATTCTAATTCTAAAGATCATGGAACTGAAGGGAAAAAAAAAATGAATAAATCCTCTAGCTTTACTTGCTTTGATGGCCAATTTCAGCCAAGTATGATACTGCATGCCTGTAGTCTCAGCAGCTCAGGAGAATGAGGCCCTAAGAAATTTAGCAAGATCCATTTAAAAAAAGAAAAAAAAGAAAAGGTTGGGGACTGGCTCAACCATTAAGCATCCTGGGTTCAATTCCCAGTAACCTCCCCACAAAAAAAATCTGTCAGAAAGTAACCAAAAGAACCTGTCTTTGAGTCCTATTTTATAAATTTATGAAATTTGATTTGCTGTAATGTATCTACATATTGATTTTAATGAGCCCCACACGGTGGCACACACCTGTAATACCAAGGGCTCCAGAGGCTGAGACAGAAGGATCGATCACCAGCCTCAACAACTTAGCCCTAGGCAATATATTTTGTCTCACAATAAAAACTGACAGGAAGCTGGGGCTGTAGTTCAGTGGTAGAACACTTGCCTAGCATGTGTGAGGCACTGGGTTTGATCCTTAGCACCACATAAAAATAAACAAATTAAGGCATTCTGTCCATCTATAATTACAAAAAGAAAAAATATCCAAACAAAAAATAAAAAGGGGGCTGGGATTGTAGCTCAGCGGTAGAGCGCTTGCCTCGCATGCGTGAGGCCCTGGGTTCGATCCTCAGCACCACATACAAAACAATAAAATAAAGACATTGTGTCCATCAACAACTAAAAAAATATTAAAAAAATAAATAAAATAAAATAAAAAGGGCTGGGAATACAGCTAAGTGGTTAAGTGCCCCTGGGTTCAATCCCCAGTACCAAAAAAACTAAAACGCTATTAACCACAGTAACAGAACATGAAGCAAGAGGCACTTAATTTATTCTCCAGGTTTCTTCCACCATGGGAAAGCACTGCTAGACCATGTAAATCCCAGGAATGGCTTAATTCAACTAGAATATCAACATGTACATAAACTGTAAGTCTATATGGCTATGATATGACCAAAAAGAACTGATGACTGACATGTGGATTCTAACTTTTGTAAAAACAAGGTTTATATACTGGAATCAATAATTACCACTGAACTGCTAATGAACCATCTTTTAAGATAAAAAGGTGTCCATTGTTACTTAGCATTTTCTAACTTTTTAACTCAAAACTATAATGTTTTATATTGTTTTAATTAAGCAGAAAATGAAATACAGAAAGGCAATGGAATTAATCACTGTTTCTCTCTGACAGAGAGAGGGATGAAAGGAGAAAGAGAAAAGCAGGAAAGCAAGCAACAAACTGCTAACAACTTAAAAGCAGCCAAGCATGGTTGCCTATGCCTATAATCCCAAGGACTCAGGAGTCTGAAGCAGGAGGATCACAAATTCAAAGCCGGCCTCAGCAACTTAGTGAGACTCTGTCTCAAAATAAATAAAAAATAAAAAGAACTAAGGATGTAGTTCAATGGTTAAGAGCCCTGGATTCAATCTCTAGTTACCACCACCACCACCACCCCGAAAAATGAAAAAATTTAAAAAGCCAGGCACAGTGGCACATGCCTGTAATCCCAGCAACTCGTGAGGCTGAAGCAGGAAGATCCCAAGTTAGAGGCCAACCTCACCAACTTAGCAAGATGCTGTCCAAAAATAAAACTTTATAAAGGAATGAAGATGTAGCTTAGAGGTAGAGCACTTGCCTAGCATGTGCAAGGCTCTGAGTTCAAACTCCAAAACTGCCAAACCTACAGGAAACTATGATCACCGTCATAATGAAAATATAAAAACTCAGATACTGGACTTAGTCTCTTCATTAGTATCCTTCACAAATACACTTGGAGTTCATGATGGCATCCAGTCCTCAGTCTGTTAAAAAGGAAAGAGGAGCCTGTCATGGTGGTGAATTCCTGTCATCACAGTGACTAGGCTGGTGAAGAAGGAGAATAACAAGTTCAAAGCCTACACCAGCACCTCAGTGAGACCGTCTTAAAAAAATAAAAAGGTGGGGTTGTAGCTCAGTTGTAGAGCACCCCTAGGTTCAATATGCAATACACAAACCAGAAAAAGGGAAAAAAGGCTGGAGTGCAGCTAAGTGGTACCACTCATGCTTAGCATTTTCAAGGTCCTGGGTTCAATCCCCACAACCAAAAGGTGAAAAGAAAAAAAGAATAAAGAAGTTAAATCATGGGCTGAAGTTGTGGCTCAGTGGCAAAGCACTTGCCTAGCACGTGTGAAGCCCTGGGTTCAATCCTCAGCACCAAGCCGGGCGCAGTGGCACAAGCCTGTAATCCCAGCACTTAGGGAGGCTGAGACCGGAGAATCGCGAGTTCAAAGCCAGCCTAAGCAAAGGTGAGGCACTAAGCAACTCAGTGAGACCCTGTCTCTACATAAAACACAAAATAGGGCTGGGGATGTGGCTCAGTGGTCAAGTGGCTCAGTGGTCAAGTGCCCCTGAGTTCAATCTCCAGTACCAAAAAAAATCCTCAACACCACATAAAGAATAAATGAATAAAATAAAGCTATAAAAAAGTTGCCTTATTTTTAAAAAGTTAAATCATGATAAAGATTAAAACTGATAATGAAAAGGAGGCCATTGGTCACTTCGTGAAATGTCTGGAGGCACAGTAACTGATGAAATGAGGCAATGGACCCAGGGCCTAAATACGTGTGGAAAATACATACAGAAAGTTGATCTGCCCCGTAGAGAGCTCAGATATTTAGTAACGAGAAACTTCAGGTATAGCTGATACAAAAGGAAGCAGAGTGGGGCAAATAATTGAAAAGAAATTACATGAATAAGCTCAATGTATAACAGTGTACATGAATACCAGCAAACACACAAGCATAGCAACCATACAAAAAAAGAAAAGTAGATTCTCTCATAATGTAAATACCAAGCTAAGATGGGCACTGGCACCACAAAGAGCCATTGCTTTTCAGGGTGCTATAACCTAGCAGCCATTCAAGAAGCTCACATTCCAACTCCCAGATTTTTATCACCTCATTCTTCAATATGAATGATCATCTAAAGTTTTAAGGAAGGCAGCAACATGTAACAGATCATTAAAAACCACTAACAAACCGGGCACAGTGGCACATGCCTGTAATCCCAGCAGCTCAGGAACCTAAGGCAGGAGTATCATGAGTTCAAAGCCAGTCCCACAATTTAGTGAGAACCTGTCCCTAAATAAAATACAGAAAAGGGGCTGGGGATGTGGCTCAGTATTAAATGCCCCCAAGTTCAATCCCCAGTACCTAAATAAATAAAAACAGTAACACAAGCCAGGCATGGTGGCATACACCTGTAATTTCAGTAATGCTGGAGGCTAAGGAAGGAAAATCACAAGTTCAACGTCAGCCCCAGCAACACAGCCAGACCCTGCTCAAAATAATAAAGTCTCAGTGGTAGATGGCCTCTGGTTCAATCCCCCAGTACCACAATATATACATAAATAATAGGAATAAAAACAAAACAATTTAAAGAAATAACTAGCAAGATATATAAAATTTTCAAAATTCCAAAGCTAGTAACTTCTAGAACAAGAGTATTCTCCTAAAAAAGGGGAAGAGACATCTAGCAAAATATATATATATAAAAACCATACATACATACATATATATATGTTGTAAATCAAAGCAAAAATAATAAAATACCAAGAAAAAATTATTCTTTCAGGGCTGTAGCTCAGTAGGTAGACTGTTCGCCTAGCATTTGAGAGAGGCACTGGGTTCGACCCTCAGCACATTAAAGTAAATAAAACTTAAAAATACAATAGCATTACTTTTTTAAAAAATTATATTTCAATTTTTCCCATCACTGGGAGATCTATGCTCCTTCAAGAAATAGGATACTTGATGGATGCAGTGGGACACACCTGTAAAATCCCCACAGCTGAGCTGGGCACGGTGGCTCAAGCCTGTAATCCCAGAACTTAGGGAGGCTGAGACAGGAGAATCGCCAGTTCAAAGCCAGCCTCAGCAATGGCGAGGCGCTAAGCAACTCAGTGAGACCCTGTCTCTACATTAAAAAAAAAAACACAAAATAGGGCTGGGGATGTGGCTCAGTGGTCGAGTGCCCCTGAGTTCAATCTCCAGTACCGGGAAAAAAAAAAAGCCAGCATGCTATAGCAATATATTCACACCCGTACATAACAACACAATAGCCAAACTATGGAACTAGCTTAGGTGTCTGTTCATGGATGAATAAATACAATGCAGTATATATATACACACACAACAGTTTTATTCAGACATAAAGAAAAAAATTATGTCATTTGCAGGGAAATGGATGGAACCTGAAAACATCATATTAAGCAAAATAAGCCTAATCAGAAAGTCAAGGGTCATGTTTTCTCTCATGTGGAAGCTAGAGTGGAAAAAGGAAAAGAAAAAGGAAGATCTTATGAAAACTGAAAGTCAATCAGCAGACAACAGGAAAGGGACAGGGTGAGGGGAGGGCAGGTAAAAAAGAAATGATGGGGAAAGATACTGGTCAAATTATATTGCTGTGCTGGGCCAGTGGGATACACCCGTAATCCCAGCAACTCAGGAGGCTGAAGCAGGAGGATCACTAGTTCAAAGGCAGCCTCACCAACTTTGCAATGCCCAAAGCAACTTGGCGAGACAGTTTCAAAATAAAAAGTAAAAAAGGGTTGAGAATATAACTCAGTGGTAACAGGACCCTGGGTTCAATCCCCAGTATTCCCCTACCCCCACCAAAAAAAAGCTGGAAATCGGAGGAAGGCCGGACTTTGTAGGTATGACACAAAATCTGTAAAAAAGAAAATTTACATATTCAAGTATATTTGCACAAACACATCTAACATACAATGAGCTGATTTTCAGATTTAAAATGCTCCTATAAGTCAATTTTCCAAGATATTTCCTTAAGTAAAAAAGGCTGTAAGCATTTAAACATCATGCTACTGCTTACAGTACAAAACCTCCTTGGTCTCTAGAAACATACATAAGAAAGTAACAGCAGTTTCCTCAAAGGCAAACAGTTGGGGTGATTTTTCCCTAAAAAGTTTTGCATCTTCTTTAATTTGTATTATATACACAAATCCAAAATAATTTTAAATCCTTTTAGTATGGCTCAACTTTACCATTTCCTGAATCCTTAAACTCAACATAATCCATTTTTGTGACGCTAAATTAGCCTGAAGATCAATCATTCCAAGAGCAGTGAACAAGTTTCAACAAATGGATTTTTTAATTAGTCTAACCCAATGAACAATTTAGTCCACACAAACACTAACAGAAACAGGACCCTTTATTTGGGTAAAAAGATATGGAAATTAAAGTTCCTTACTTTAAGGACATAAATGGTCATGAATATAACTAAAAATATATACTAAATACAATTATTATTTCTTCCTAGGCATGTGCTTAGATCTCATTATCTCATTTAGTCCTCATCATACTCCCCAGAAAGTTGATATACTTTTTAAAACAAGAAAAACCTGTTTTCATATAGATGCAAAGCACATTTAAGTTCCCAATGTCCCAATACTAGTCAGTAGTAGCTAAAAATCTTAATCGCTGTGTATACGTATACATACTATAAATAATCCAGTACATATTAGGTAGAGATTTTACCTAATAGTATAAAACATTGGCCTAATAGGTATATAAATAATTCCCTGTAGGGCTGGGGTTGTGGCTCAGCGGTAGAGCCTCTTATGTGTGAGGCACTGGGTTCGATCCTCAGCACCACATAAAATAAACAAAGGTATTGTGTTCATCTATAACTAAATAAAATATTTTTAAAAAAAATAATAATAATTCCTTGTAATTTTAAGGTTTAGTCCGACTTCTCAGGTACTGTCTTGGCCTACAACTATATCAAATCATACAAAATAGAAGTATCAATTTATATGAATAAAAGATGAGTAGAGGGCCATGTGCGATGGTGCACATATGTAATCCCAGTGACTCGGAAGGCTGAGGCAGGAAGATCTCAAGTTCAGAGCCAGCCTCAGCAACTTTGTGTAGCCTTAAGCAACTCAGTGAGACTGTCTCGAAAGTAAAAAGAATAAAGTATGAGCTGCCACTGCAGTCAGTTTCCACTAACCAACTCAGTCACCTTCTCCTAAATAGGCTACTGTCTTCCCTAAGAAGTACTTGGAACGGGGCCCGGTGGCGCATGACTATAAACCCAGCACTTTGGGAGGCTGAGACAGGAGAATGGTGAGTTCAAAGCCAGCCTCAGCAAGGGCGAGGCGCTAAGCAACTCAGTGAGACCCTGTCTCTACATAAAACACAAAATAGGGCTAGGGATGAGGCTCAGTGGTCGATTACCCGAGTTCAATCTTCGGTACCAAAAAAAAAAAAAAAAAACAGAACTTGGAACATCCTAATTTTAATAGGATTAAGACAAAAACATTTTCACTCAAATTTTCACCATCCCCAAGTTGTCCCCATAACTCATTCTAGTGGTACAGCGACTAAAGAATAACTCATGGAAAATCTGAAATAACCAATTGAATTAAAGGGAAAAAACAAAGGTACATATATTGCATAGGGAAAATCCTTTAAGACATCTTTGAATCCAGTTTTGAAGTAGATTTCAACCTAGTGAGTGTTCCAAAAATAATAATTTCATCACTTCATGGTAATTTAATAATTTAAGAGCTTCACATTTATGGTCTTTGTAGAACTTTAGTAAAAGAGAGCCCCTTCCTTGCAAGGAATCTGTAAACATTTTTCTCATACAAACCAAAACAAGATAACACAAATTCTTCAACACCAACAAACGAAAACCATGGGCATAAATCTCCCTCATAGCCGGGCGCGGTGGCTCACGCTTGTAATCCCAGCACTTAGGGAGGCTGAGACAGGAGGATCGCGAGTTCAAAGCCAGCCTCAGCATCGGCGAGGCACTAAGCAACTCAGTGAGACCCTGTCTCTACATAAAAACACAAAATAGGGCTGGGGATGTGGCTCAGTGGTCGAGTGCCCCTGAGTTCAGTCCCTGGTGCCAAAAAAAAAAAAATCTCCCTCATGTTTCTTACTAGCGTAAAAAGTCATGGCCTTTCTGATTCTGAAAATGAAGAACTGAAAATTCTGTTCAAAGTCATTTCTTGAAACCTAAAGGTAAATGTTTTTGTTTTTTAAATTGGAGAAAAACTTACCTGACTTCTGTCCCTGACACATCCGTTGAAAACTAGGGAAATTTTTTAAAGGGTCAGAGTAAAGAAGCCTTTATGAGGCAGTACCTTCACAAAGATAAGAACAACCCCCAAGGCCAGTCTTGAATTCAACAAACTAAATAAAAGCTTATGCAACAAATTATTTAAATCTAGGTGAATAAAATAGCTTGTAAATTACCTGACAAATCAACCTGTCTATAAATAATCAAGAACAAATTTCACCTAGTCCCCAAGCAGTTAAACAGTAGCTCTATGATAAAAATACCAATTTCATTTGCTCAGTTCAAAAGACTAAATTATCTAAGATATGAGTAATTCTTTTACTCTGTAAATACCTGCACTGAGAATACAACAGTAAACAAATGAGACAAGGCCCCTACCCTCAGAGTGTATGTGTTTGTGTGATGAAAACAAGCAAAGCTGGCAAATCCTTGCACACCTATAATCCCAGCACTTTGGGAGGCTGAGACAGGAGACTCACAAGTTCAAAGCCAGCCTCAGCAGCAGCAAGGCGCTAAGCAATTCAGTGAGACCCTATCTCTAAATAAAATACAGAATAGGGCTGGGGATGTGGCTCAGTGGTCGAATGCCCGAGTTCAATCACGGGTTCCACAAAAAAAAAAACCCACAAGCAAAAGAGAATAAACAAGGTAATTATAAGCTGGGCTCTGAAAGAAATAGGAAATAACAGAATAAAAGGAATCTAAGGATATAGAGAGGAGGCTGCCCACTTTACACACAGTAATCAGAAAAAGTCTATCAAAGTGGTAACCACTGAACTAAAACTGAGCTAGTCAGATGTGGTGGCAGGCAACCATAGTCCCATGTATTTGAAAGTTTGAGGTGGAGCTGGGCACAGTGGCGCATGCCTGTAATCCCACAAACTCAGGAAGCTGTGGCAGAAGGATCACAAGTTCAAGGCCAGTCTCAGCAACATGGCAAGACCCTAAGCAATTCAGATCCTGTCTCAAAAGGGTTGGGGATATGGCTCAGTGAGATAGCACCTCTGGGTTCAGCCCACAATGCCAATAAAATAAATAAAGGTAAGGTTGAGGGAGGAGGATCTCTTAAGCCCAGGAGTTCTAGGCCTATTTGGGCAGCACAGTAAGACCTGTGTCAAAAACGAACGAGTCGGGCTGGGATTGTAGCTCAGCGGTAGAGCGCTTGCCTCGCATGCGTGAGGCCCTGGGTTCGATCCTCAGCACCACATACAAAGCAATAAAATAAAGACATTATGTCCATCTACAGCTAAAAAAATATTTAAAAAAAAAAAAAAAAAACGAATGAGTCAGGTGTGGTGGCCCAGACCTCTAATCTCAGCAATTTGGGAGGCTGAGGCAGAAGGATCGCAGGTTCAGAGCCAACTTCCGCAACTTAGCAAGGTTGTAAGCAACCTAGTGAGACCATCTCAAAATAAAAACGGCTGGGAGCCAGGTGCAATGTGGCATGCCTGTAATTCCAGGGACTCTGGAGGCTGAAACAAGAGAATCCCATATTCAAAGGCAGCCTCAGGAACTTAGTGAAGCCCCAAGAAACTTAATGAGACTGTCTCTAAATAAAACACAAAAAAGTTCTGGGGATGTGCCTCAGTGATTAAGTGCCCAAGTTCAATCCTTGGTACCAAATAATAATAATAATAATTTTTAAAAAAATGAAAACCTGGCTTGGCCAACATCAAATAGTTATTAATTAATGAGATGGAATCATGATGCAGATTCAATGATTCTTTTTATTCTATATTCCCAGAACGTTAGGAGAGAGATCTTAACACTTTTGCTATGTTCACAACTAAATGATAGTACACCAAAGTGGACACTCACGCTGAGGCAAGGAACATCTTTAGCACATAACCAGCACTGAAGAGATTTAATAGTGTTTACAGTCACTGCCGCGCAACACCATCACTCTCTCATCAGTGGTAAAGTACCCAGGAAACAACTAACTACAAAAGCCACTCACAGGAGCATGTCTTCTACTGGAGTGGTGAAGAAACCTTATTGTTACAGGCCTGGTGCTTTGGCACTCAGTGAAATTAGTTGTTACCAGAAGTCCACTGAACTTCTGATTTGCAAACTCCCCTTCCAGTGTCTGGTGCGTCAAATTGCTCAAGACTTCAAAACAGACCTCCACTTCCAGAGTGCAGTTATTTGTGTTTTAAATGGAAGCAAGTGAGATCTACCTGGTTAGCCTTTTTGAAGACACCAACCTGGGTGCTATCATGCCAAACATGTAACAATCATGCCAAAAGATATCCAAATAGCACACTGCATATGTGGAGAACATGCTTAAGATTCACTATGATGGGAAACATTTCATTCTCAAAATTTTTCTTTTCCTCTTCTTCCTTTTGTTGTTAGTTCTGAACATTAGAACATTTGACCCTCATAGGGTCAAAGGGTACTTACGTATATAATTATGAGTGGAAAAATAAGGTACAGAAATCAGGCACTGGCCATTTTTCCATTATCATTTGTGTGAAATTTTAATATAAATATGGAATATAAAGCATTAACGTCGTCAAAATGTGTCAGTGAACATGCTTTAGCAGTTCAACTTCGTAACAATTTTAAATAAAACTGCTAAAATTTTGGGGGGCAGGGGAGATGTAAGAATCCTAGATTCACCGTTGAAATAATGAGGCAGGTATGATGGTGCAAGCCTGTAATCCTAGCTACTTGGGAGGGTGACGCAGGAAGATCACAAGTTTGAGGCCAGCCTTAGCCACTTAGTGAGACCATGTATCGAAATTAAAAAAAAAAAAAAAAAAGCTGGGGTGTAGCTCAGTGATAGAATGCTCCCTCATTCAATTCCCACTACAACACACAAAAATTTGAGTGGGAAATCTTGTATAACAATTACTTGAAGGGACAGAGGCAATGCCTCTAACTATTGATGGGTGAGGCAGCTGACAAAAAAGGAAAAAGCAAGCAGGTAAAGCAGGTATTAAGAGACTCAACCACAAAAAGGTTTGCCTGTCATTAATATTTTCATGAGGGTCTGGCTTGAAATTCATAGAACTACTTCCCAAAATTACATATAAATTCACAAAATTATCAATTTGAAATAATTCTCAGACAGGTGTGGTGGCACAGGCCTGTAATCCCAGAAACTAGGGAGGCTGAGGCAGGAGGATAGCAAGTTCCAGGCCAGCCTCAGCAATTTAGCAAGGGTCTGAGCAACTTAGCGAGGTCTTGTCTCAAAATAAATTATAAAAAGGGCTGGGAATGTAGCCCAGCACTTTGGTGGGCCTTGGTTCAATCCTAGGTACCCAAAAAAAAAAAGAAGCCTCAGAAACCACTGTCTCCTGCCGGGCGCGGTGGCTCAAGCCTGTAATCCCAGCACTTAGGGAGGCTGAGACAGGAGAATCTCCAGTTCAAAGCCAGCCTCAGCAACAGCGAGGCGCTAAGCAACTCAGTGAGACCCTGTCTCTACATAAAACACAAAATAGGGTTGGGGATGTGGCTCAGCGGTCGAGTGCCCCTGAGTTCAATCCCCAGTACCAAAAAAAAAAAAAAAAAAACAAAAAAAAAAAAAAAAAAAAAAAAAAAAAAAAAAAA
>PVHX01021109.1:0-30481 GCA_004024805.1 Geosciurus inauris | reverse complement strand
TTATCTTACAAGGTTGGAAATTAAAAGATGATGCATATATAAAGTGTGTGGCATCCAGTAAGTGCACAGGTAGCTCTTCTCATCCTAGATGATGGTGATCCTCCCTTCTTATCTTCTTTTTTTTTTTTTTTTTTTGATACTGGGGATTGAACTCAGGGGTACTCGACCACTGAGCCACATCCCCAGCCCTATCTTGTGTTTTATGTAGAGACAGGGTCTCACTGAGTTGCTTAGCACCTCGCCGTTGCTGAGGCTGGCTTTGAACTCGCGATTCTCCTGTCTCAGCCTCCTTAAGTGCTGGGATTACAGGCTTGAGCCACCGCACCCGGCCCTTCTTATCTTCTGAGTAGCTGGGATTACAGAAGTGTGCCATCATGCCAAGCTCATTTCTTGGTACCTTGTTAGGTACTCAGGAAGTTATGAGTTCCTGGCTTTCCCTCTTCCTCTAGGCCCTTAGATTTTGAAATTTAGGCCTTGGCAAAAGATACTTGCAAAGCCAGGCATGGTGGTGCACACCTGTAATCCCAGTGGCTCAGGAGGCTATAAAATAGGGCTGGGGATATGGCTCAATGGTCGAATGGCCCTGAGTTCAATCCCCAATACCAAAAGAAAAAAAAAAAAAAAGATACTTGCATACTCTGTTTTGTTTGTTTTTGTTTGTGTTTTCTGATACCTAGAGATTGAACCCAGGGTCCCTACATCCCCAGCCCTTCTTGTTTTTTATTTTGAGACAGTCTCATTAAATGGCTGAGGCTGCCCTTGAACTTGCTATCCGCCTGCCTTAGCCTCTACAGTTGCTGGGATTATAGGCTTTTTATTGGGAGGTAGGGGAGGTTATGGCTGTGTTGCATAGGTTGGCTTTCAACTGATGATCCTCCCTTCTCATCCTCTGAGTAGCTGGAATTACAGGAGTGTGCCATCATGCCCAGCTCATTTCTTTTCTTTTCTTTTTTTTTTAAATATTCTTTTAGTTGTTGATGGATCTCTATTTTATTCAATCATTATCCATATGTGGTGCTGAGGATCGAACCCAGTGCCTCACATATGCCAGGCAAGCGCTCCACCACTGAGCTACAGCCCCAGCCCCAGCTCATTTCTTTTGTAAATTGCCTTTTGGTCTTTTACTGGCTTAGGGGCTTCCTTACTGAAATTAAACCCAGACCTTCCAAATTTCTCCCTTCTGGGTTGGGTGTAGTGGCACACACTTATATAATCCCAGTGACTCAGGAGGCTGAGGCAGGAAGACTGAAAGTTTGAGGCCAGCCTCAGCAACTTAGCTAGATTGTGTCTCAAAATTAAAAGGACTAGGGGTATAGCTCAGTGGCAAAGTGCCCCTGGGTTCAATCTTTATTATGACAAGACCCCTAGGAAACAAAAATCCATATTTCTCCCTACATGGGCAGGCTTGAAGAATCTGGCTTTTTTTTTATTATGAAGGTATGTATTTCCTTCTGTGTAGTGGCATCCCATAACTGACAAAACATCCAATGAATGATGTGAATGGGGGAGCACTTGGTCCAGATGATCATCTTCTCATAAATAGTGTCCCTCCATTTCCCCCTTGGGTGATCTTGGAGACTTTCTGCTGTGGAAGTTGATGGTATTCAGTACAAGGCTAATGAGAAGGATGGGCCACCAGGAGCCTTGGCTTGTACTCACAGATACTTGGTCACCCCCAGCCACCCTGGGTGACTCAGGAGGAGCTCCCAAATCTGTGGAGCTCCTTCCTGTGGCCTTACAATGACGGAATCAGAGCATATTTCATGTGAAGGAGTTTACAGTGTCGAGGTCCTTGGAGATTATCATATCCAACTCCTCATTGTACAGATGACAAAATTAAGGCCCAGAGAGGAGGAGATTACTGAGGTCATATAAACAATACATGCCTTGGCTGGTCAGTAGGAGTTTTCTTGGGAAACCAAATTAAGATAACATTGCTTGGTGAGTCAAGTCATATTCAGGGCAAATCATAATATCCTGTGAGTTTTTACAGAAGTTTTAGTATTTTCAAATGATTTCACATTAATTTTGTTGGTTTGAGGCAGATGAGGAAACAAGGCTCAGAGAGGCTGTTTTGCCAAGTGTCATGTAGCTAGGCTGAGCTGATACTAGAACACAAGTAGAGAACTGTGTGATTTACAGTCGTTAGGCACCTGTGCAAACTCTTCTTCCTCCAACCCCTCCCTGTCAATATTATTATCCAGTCTCTGGCTCTTGTTATTACATTACTCATCGAGATGGATATGTAATCCATCTGATCATGGCCATGTCCCTGAGGAAATCTGAAGCAGGTTCCTGTGTTGTTTTACCATGTCAACCATCAGCCATTTATTTTAAGGCTCCTTCTCAGAGGATTTCCTCTGGTTACTGAGCCCAAGTTGCTGGCTTTGGACAAGGATGCCAGCCTAGGTCCTGGGTCTTGGTTCCAGTGGGCAGTGTGCTGGGCATTCACCAAGCCCTCTGGTCAGCACTGGAGGGTGGCCAAGTACAATGGGGAAGGTACTATATGTGCAGTCAGAATACAGGGTTTGTTTCTTGGGGGATGACCTTGATTAGGTCAGAATTTCTCTGAGCAGCCAGAGCCCACAGATTCTAGTTTGAGGTCACCACATTTTTGGAGTGTTCCTTAACTTCTCTGGGCCATTTTCATATCTATTAAATGAATAAGATCTAACTCTTAGGGTTGAGCTGAGAATAAAGTAATATAGTGTATATAAAATGCTTGGCATGGAGTGAGCACTCCACATGAGTTAAACAGCAATACCATGGCCTGAATGGGTCACTGAGCACCATGAGAATTCAAAGATATATAAAAACAGCCGGGCACGGTGGCTCACGCCTGTAATCCCAGCACTTAGGGAGGCTGAGACAGGAAAATTGCGAGTTCAAAGCCAGCCTCAGCAACAGCAAGGCACTAAGCAACTCAGTGAGACCCTGTCTCTACATAAAACACAAAATAGGGCTGGGGATATGGCTCAGGGGTCGAGTACCCCTGAGTTCAATCCTCAGTACCAAAAAAATATATATATACACATATATATACATATATATACATATATATATGTATATATATGTATATATAAAAACTCTGGGAGGTCTGATGATCATTCTGGTTTCCCCTTGACCTGAATAGCCCTCAGAGTCCTTTTTATCTCTTGCATGGATAGGGAATGTCAGCCTGTGCTCCACTGTCAGCCTGTGCTCACACCTTCCAGGACTTTTAAGACAAGAAGGATATCTCTCTTTTTTTAAAAAAATATTTATTTTTTAGTTGTAGGTGGACAGAATATCTTTATTTTTATGTGGTGCTGAGGATCGAACCCAGTGCCTCCCCTGTGCTAGGCAAGCATGCTACCACTGCGCCATAACCCCAGCCCCTAGAAGGATATCTCTTAGGACGGTCAGATTCTTTTTTCTAGACAACTTTAAGGATCAGGGCTGAAACTGGGATAATTCTCTGGATCTGTTGGAGCCCTGGGCCTAAAGAACAAAATGGTTTCTTGCTTTAAGACTCTTTCCTCTATATTATTTCCTCTGGGCCCCTGCCACTTTGTGAGGCTTATACTGTTATTACCCCCGATTTTACAGATGGGGAAGTGGAGATCCAGAGATTCAGGAGCTTCTTGGTGAGTTTAAGGTAGTCTGGTAGAATGGAAAGCTACCATCTTAGACCTAGGTTAGCATTAGTCTCCTCGCTCAACCAATGATTTTTTTGTGTGACCAGGGTGAACAACTGCTCCTGTTTGGGCCTTGAGGATGCTATCTAATTGTGCAAAGCCATGTAGTAGGATCACTTTCTTCTTTTCTTGCCAGGGGGAAGGACTTGAAAGAGCAGCATGAGCAGAAAGTGTGTGAGAGGGAGATGCAGCGAATCACTCTGCCCTTGTCTGCCTTCACCAACCCCACCTGTGAGATTGTGGATGAGAAGACTGTTGTGGTCCACAGCAGCCAGACTCCTGTTGATC
The DNA here is from genome assembly GCA_004024805.1 of Geosciurus inauris. Taxonomy (NCBI): domain Eukaryota; kingdom Metazoa; phylum Chordata; class Mammalia; order Rodentia; family Sciuridae; genus Geosciurus; species Geosciurus inauris. Next base: position 26,516 of record PVHX01021109.1, on the reverse strand, counting down.
TGCCAGAAGGCAGCACCCCACTCATGGGCCAGGCTGGCACCCCTGGGGCCTGAGCCCTTCCAGTGGGCAGGAGCCCATGCAGACACTGGTGCAGGACAACTCACCCTCCTACAGCTGGGAGGATCTACATTTTGTGTTGTGGTTAAAACCCTAACCCCTTTTATTGCTTTTATTTTTATTTTTTGTGAATCCTCATGACAGAAGCAGGTAGGGCTGAGGGCGAGGTTGAGTAGGATCCTGTTAATGCTCATTCTCCATCCCTTGGAGCAAGATTTTGCCTGTGGATGGGGATAGCACTATGGTTCCCAGAGTGGTGCTGTTGACAAGGGCTTCCACATATTGTCTGTTCCCCTAAAACTGGACTGGGAAGATAGGGAGCTCCCCCAGGCTCCTCTGTGCTTTAACTGTATAAGACAGCCTCAGCTTCTGCCTTTCCGTTTGTTCTCCATGAGCTTAAGTGGCATAAACTGTTATTCATAATTCAGGCCAGGAAGGTCAAGAGGAGGCACTGAAAAAACATTTAGTTTTTTAAGTATTTGGGATGGAACTCGCTATTGACCTTTGAGAACCGGAAGTGAGTTTATACAAAGTCAGAACTTTGGGCCAAGAACAGGATCTTGGCTGGGGGTGCTGGGTGTGCTCCAGCTTGCTGGCAGTGATGTGCCTTGACAACCATGGGCCAGGTCTGGGCCCAGGGACTCTTCCTATTTCATAAGGAAAGGAAGGGAAGAATTGCACTAAACATTCCACTTAGGAAGAGGGTAAAGAATGATCCGCTCCTGCCTTAGGCCCTAGAGGCAGAGGTGGGTCTTGGGGCGGGGGATCCAGACTGTCTCTCTTCTGGGGTAAACATTGACCTCTCTTCATTTTGTGCAGGTAGGAGAGTAGCTAGCTAACTTGTAGGAGTTATATACTGTGGGGTCTGGTGAGCTGCTTTTGACTGAACTCAGAGGCAAGGTAACAGAGCGTTCAGGGCTTGGTCCTGCAGTGTGCTCTGGTTTGCAGGTGGCCTTGTGGTCTCCAGGCCAGCACCTTCCTGTGGGGAAGGGGGTTAGGGTCTCAAACCCTAACTTGTCAAACAATCATAGAACCATGAGAAAGGACTTTAGGATTCTCCAAGTCTTTTACACATGGGCCCAGAGGGAAAATGACTTGCTCAAGGGCACTTTATGGTCAATAGAGCTTAACTTCCTGAGTACATTTCTCCATTGCACTGTGCTCACTGCTCAGCAGGCCCTCCAGACCATGATGTTACACTTGAAGGCCTTGGCAATGCTCCCTAGCCACAGAGCTTCCTTCCACTGCCCCATGTGGAGAGGTGGGTAAAGGGGGCCCATTTCCTTTAGCAGACTGCTCCCTGGAGCCATTTGCGGAGGAGACCTAGATGTGGCAGGGCAGGTCCCTTGGTATTAGTGATGTTGGAGAAGAGAACATTACTGGTTTCTACTTTTCTATAAAAGGATTTCTCTGTATACATGTTTTATATACCTCATTCTGACACCTGTGTATAAAGTACGGGAAATTGCTGTGCATTTTACTTATATAAAAACAAAACTCCATGTTGCCAAGCTTTTGTGGGGTATTGTAGGTTACTTTGTCAATAACTGTGTGTGAACATCCCCTTCTCTTTCCTGTAAGTGAAAGGCAGCAACAGTTAAATGGTTGGAAACTGCACCTTCTGCATCCTGTCGTCATCACCAAGAATCTTTCAACTTGAAGCTCTAGGAAGGATGGATGCATGGGTGTCTCAAGAAGGGAGTTGGTTATTGCCAATGCCCCCCTCTTCAATGATCTGTTTGAAGAGAATTAAAATGAACATCCATACTGCTCTCGTCAGGGACTGGAGATAAGGTGGATGGATGGTAATGCTGTGACAACCAAAGGAGGGATGGGTGTGGTTGAGGAGGATCAGTCTTTAGGCTGCCTGGAGCAGCCTTTGGCCCAGGAAGCTGCCTGTGGGTGAATCCTAGGGCTCTAAATTGAAAACTACCAACAGGAATATTTCTTGGACTCCTGGCAGGGCATTTCAGCAATAGGTTTTCAGGCTGTAGATATACCCAAGGGTGTCCTCTACCCATGCACAGATATTGTTCTCTAGTTATCAGAAATGGTCACCTCAGATCATCAGTTTTTTCAGGAAACAAATTTTGCCCTTCCATTGGATTCCTCAAGCTATGTGCATACAAAGGAGAAATTACCTTTGTACCTTTGGATTTATATCATGCCCATAAACCAGGTAGCATCGTCTTGCCCAATGGTGAGTCTTCCATAACATCCCTCAGGACCAGACACGCTTCCTACACACACAGAGTGGGATGAATACATGCATTTTTCCCAATTACTAATGTGGCACCTAGCCCTGTGGAAAGAAAGCCAGGATACCCAGGCTGTAGAAGTGTTTGTATATTAAAAGGTGGGAATAGAGGGCTCCTGAGGACTTGGCTGGCAAGTGGGAGCCAGCACAGTAGTTTGTGGAGCCAAGATTAGGTCACAGCCCTACTTCCTAGAAGGGGCTGCCTCAGGTGAGATGTGCATGTTCTCTGGAGCATGTTGGGGTTTGCCTAAGGAGATGGGAACTAGATTTGGGAGTGTGAAACTCTCTGCTCTGCGAGTCATATGTCCTGGGCAGGAAGGTGGCCAGAAGATGTTCCACACTTCTCTCTCCTTGTCAGGCCCCAAGTCACTTTTTCACTCTCAGTATTGTCAGTTACTTTAACTGCTTAATTTATTTACTCTGCTCAATGGCCCAGATCAGGCCCACCACTCCCACACTTGCTGGGGACAGATAAAGCACAACCAACCACACATTGCTGAACCATGTTGCTGCTGGAAGTCTAGGACTCAACCCTACAGCAAACTTGCAAACTCTACACGTAAGTACGGTCTAAACTCTGGCCAGAGATGACATCCCACAACTCATTCAGTCTATGTACATTATTTCACATATCACCCAATAGATAAAACAATATTAACAGCAACCACTCTTCTGGATCATTCCCCCCACACCCCCAATACAACCACCACACATTGCATTTATATCCCAAACCCATTCCCAATTTGTTAAATATGGTGCAAGCTCACAGACACTTAGGAGAGGCAAATCTAGTTGTGCTGTAGAATCCCTTGAGGTCTGGAAACCAAGGTGGAGGGTACCTCCAGGGCTTTCCAGTGACCATGGCCCTGGAGTGTGGCTCAGGAGGCATAGTGAGGAGCTATGAGCTGGGTCAGCCTACAAGGGAGGTAGAAGCCAGATGGCCAAGCTCAGGGAGCTGTCTCAGTGTCTTAGTTCTGAGATTCTGCTACTACCAAATTGCTATTTAGAATAGGAATGTTGAAGGGTGAGCAGTGCTTGTAATAAGGGTGAGGCCAAGAGACTGTGAGACCACCCTCCTTCTGCCTCAGACCAGGCCTGTGACAAGCCACACAATCCTCCAAAACTCATCTAGTTCTAGGCAAAATGTCTTGGGCTTTTAACCAAAGAGCTCACTAGGGTATGAGTGACAGTAGCCAGGATATGGGCTTTCTAAACGACAGAATCTCTTTCTCTCTAGCTCCCAGTTTCTGTGCTCTTGGTGACTGCTTGTTGAGAAAAAGAATGCCACCCAGAAGTTCTCAGCCAGTCTCCAGTAGTATAGTTTAAGAATACAAAGTGGAAGATCCCCACACATTGATGTGGTTCCTAAGCTGGCTAGAGCCACCCCCTGGCAGATAACATGAATTAACCCTCTTGAGATTCCTGGTCAGTTCCATCATACACTAAGGGACTCTTCAAACCCTACTCAGAACATGGAGTGGAAATGGGGAATATCACTGTCATTTTATACCCTTCAAGTACCACCTGGCCACCAGTCTTCCTCTCATCCACACTCCTACTTGAAGTCCTTCCTTAACCCAGCTGGTCCAGAGACTGCAGAGCCCATAGGCAGGTTCACCCTGGGATCCTGCCCAGCAGGTCCAGGTCATGTTAATTAGTGTAAGCAAGAGCCTCTTGGAATCCCACTGCCAGGGAGTTCCCAAAGGGTCCCAAGTAACAGATTCCTCCTGGCCCAGAGTCCAGGCTTTTTCTTCTTCACAGCTTTCAGGCGAGTGTTGGATTTATAGACAGTAACCAGGCCCCAAAACCTGTGGAGATGTGTTTTCCTGGTGTGCGCCTGCTCGCCTCCTGGGGAGGTAGTAGAGATGGCTCATTCTGCTTCTTACAAGCCGCCAATCCACAGGAAGCCCAGATAGCCCTGCTCACAGCAGGGACAGGGCACAGAGGGGCAGTGCTGGCTGTGGAACGCCCCCCTGCAGGGGGCTGGGCTGGGGCTAGGGGGGTGAATCCCGGGTCAGGCCGTACTGCATGCTCACAGTGTGGTCCAGCTCCTCCAGCTCTGCAGGCAGTGGGATACCCAGCTCTCCCAGATACAGGGAGAGGGCCTCAAAGGAATCCTCCAGTTTTGAGAATGCTGGTCTGGAAAAAAATGGGGTGAATTAAAGACAGATGGAATATAAGCATGTCCATGGGATGGTATGAACAGAATTCAGGCTGAGGTTCAGTCACTTCCTGGTTACATGACCTCAGGCAAATCCTTCAACCTCCTTGTGCCTCTATGAGAAATGGGCATAATATAATGTAACTGTTTCCTCACAGGGTTACTGTAAAGATTAAAGGTAACACTGTGAGAAGGCTAGCTCAGCTGGGTGCATTGGTGCATGCCTGTAATCCCAGTGACTCAGGAGGCTGAGGCAGGAGGATTACAACTTTGAGACCAACTTTAGCAATTTAGCAAGGCCCTAAGGACTTAGTGAAACCATCTCAAAATAAAACATAAAAAAGGGCTGCGGATGTGGCTCAGTGGTTAAGCATCTCTGAATTCAATCCCTGGCACTGAAAAACAAAAAACTTTCTTTGTGCAATGCTAGGGATAAAACCATTGGGTTCTGCTGGGCGCTGTGGCGCACACCTGTAATCCCAGCATTTTGGGAGGCTGAGACAGAATTGCAAGTTCAAAGCCAGTCTCAAGAATGGGAAGGCACAGGGTCTGGGGTTATGGCCTAGTGGTAGCGTGCTTGCCTAGCACGCATGGGGCACTGGGTTCGATTCTCAGCACCACATATAAATAAAGATATTCAAGCCGGGTGCGGTGGCTCAAGCCTGTAATTCCAGCACTTAGGGAGGCTGAGACAGGAGAATCGTGAGTTCAAAGCCAGACTCAGCAATGGCGAGGCACTAAGCAACTCAGTGAGACCCTGTCTCTACATAAAACACAAAATAGGGCTGGGGATGTGGCTCAGTGGTCGAGTGCCCCTGAGTTCAATCCCCAGCACCAAAAAAAAAAAAAAAAAAAAAAAAAAGATATTCTGTCCACCTATAACTAAAAAATAAATATTTAAAAAAAAAAAAGAATGGGAAGGCACTAAGCTACTCAGTGAGACCCTGTCTCTAAATAAAACACAAAATAGGGCTCAGTAGTCTAGTGTGCCTGACTTCAATTCCTGGTACCAAAAAACCCAAAACCAAACCAAACCAAAACAAAACAAGAACACAAAAAAGGGTTAGGGGTGCTGGGATTGTGGCTCAGTGGTAGAGTGCTTGCCTCACATGTGTGAGGCACTGGGTTCGATCTTCAGCACCACATAAAAAAGTAAAAATATTGCGTCCATCTACAACTAAAAAAATATTAAAAAAAAAAAAAGGATTGGGGATGTGGCTTAGGGGTTGAGTACCCCTGAGTTTAATCCCTGGTACCAAAAAAACCCCAAAAAACAAAACAAAAACCTCTGGGTTCATGTAGTGCTAGGCAGGTGCTCCACCACTGATCTATATCCCCTGCCCCAAGGGCCTTTTTTTAATGTGAGGCCAGGGATTGAATCCAAGGCCTTGTGCATGCCAGGCAAACACTACCAATTGAGCTATATCCCCAGCCCTCCAAGTGCTTTTTTTTTTGGTACTGGGGATTGAACTCAGGGGTGCTTGACCACTGAACCACATCCCCAGCCCTATTTTGTGTTTTATGTAGACAGGGTCTCACTGAGTTACTTAGTGCCTTGCCGTTGCTGAGGGTGGCTTTGAACTCGCAATTCTTCTGTCTCAGCCTCTCAAAGTGCTAGGATTACAGGCGTGCACCATTGCTCTCCAAGTGCCTTTTTTTTTTTGGTACTGGGGATTGAACTCAGGGGCACTCGACCACTGAGCCACATCCCCAGCCCTATTTTGTGTTTTATGTAGAGACAAGGTCTCACTGAGTGGCTTAGTGCCTCGCCATTGCTGAGGCTAGTTTTGAACTCGCAATTCTCCTGTCTCAGCCTCCCTAAGTGCTGGGATTACAGGCTTGCACCACCGTGCCCAGCTCCAAGTGCCTTTTTTTTTAATATTTATTTTTTAGTTGTAGGCAGACAGAATATCTTTATTTTATTTTTATGTGGTGCTGAGGATTGAACCCAGTGCCTCACGCGTAGTAGGTGAGCACAATACCACTGCGCCATAAACCCCAGCCCTCCAAGTGCCTTTTTTTTTTAAATGTTTATTTTTTAGTTGTAGGTGACAGAATATCTTTATTTTATTTTTATGTGGTGCTGAGGATCGAACCCAGTGCCTTATGCGTGCTAGGCGAGCACACTACCACTGAGCCATAATCCCAGCCCCCCTCCAAGTGCCTTTTTAAAGATCCTTTCCAGTCCTATAACTTGCTGCTACCACAACAATGGATCTGTTCAGAAAAGGGCATTTCATAGACACAGCAGTTCTTCCCAAAGAGAACAAAAACACTAGCTTCCTAATGCCATGAAAATGGTTTGGCTGCCCTGGAATTCTAGACTTCTCAGGCTTCTTCCTCTTCCCCTTCATTTTTGCTTAAATATCATTTCACCTTGGTGAGCTCTAAGTTGATTACCATGTTTAAAATTAAAATTTGTACCCTAAACAGTCTTCTTTACATGGCTTGACTTTTTATCCACAACATTTGTCACCTTCTAATATTCAGTATAGTTTATTTATTCTTTTTATTTTTGGTACTGGAGACTGAACTCAGGGCCACTTGACCACTAAGCCACATCCCCAGCCCTATTTTGTGTTTTTTTTTTTTGGTACTGGGGATTGAACTCAGGGGCACTCGACCGCTGAGCCACATCCTCAGCCTTATGTAGAGACAGGGTCTCACTGAGTTGTTAGTGCCTCGCTGTTGCTGAGGCTGGCTTTGAACTCATGATTCTCCTGTCTTAAGCCTCCCTAAGTGCTGGGATTACAGGCTTGCGCCACTGTGCCCAGCTTTATTTATTCTTTTTGTTGTTTATGAACTCTCCTTGGGAGGCAAGCATGTAGTGCTGAGCAATATCCCCAGACCCAACTATCCTTGCTAGAATGTAAGCTCTATGAGTGCAGGCACCTTTATTTTGTTCAATGCTGTAATTCAAGCACTTAGAATTGCACCTAGCACCATGGTAGGCACTTAATATATATATATATTTTTGAATGTACACAAGCATTTAGAATAACTGAGAAGGGATATTAGCTAATATTGTGTAGTTTCACAATTTTTCTTTAAGTTGTTAACACTGGTGTTATTAAAGGATTGTTGTCTTCTGGACTATAAAAGAACCCGAAGGCTGGGGATATGGCTCTGTGGCAGAATGTGTGCCTGGAACACCCAAAATCCCTGGTCCAACATGATAAATATATTTGTGTGTGTGTGTGTGCTGGGAATTAAACACAGGAACTCACACATACTATGCAAGCACTCTACCACTGGGCTACATCCTTAGCACCATGATTTTTTTAGGTATAGAGGATTGAATCCAGGGGTGCTCTGCCATTGAACTACATCCCCAGCCCTTTTAACTTTATTTTTGAGACAAGATTTCACTAAGTTGCTGAGGCTGGCCTTGAACTTGTGATCCTCTGCCTCAGCCTCCTGAGTCACTGGGATAATAGGCATGTGCCACCATATCTGGCAAGACTCACGATTTTCAAATTAATTAATTAATTAATTTTTTGGTACCAGGGATTGAACTCAGGGGCACTCAACCTCTGAGCGATATCCCCATTTCTGTTTTGTATTTTATTTAGAGACAGGGATGCACTGAGTTGCTTAGCACCTTGCTTTTGTTGATGCAGGCTTTGAATTTGTAATCCTTTTGTCTCAGCCTCCTGAGCCACTGGGATTACAAGTGTGCGCCACTGCACCTGGCAAGCCCTATTGATTTTTTTTTGGTACTGGGGATTGAACTCAGGGGTACTCAACTACTGAGCCACATCCTCAGCCCTATTTTGTGTTTTATGTAGAGACAGGATGTCACTGAGTTGCTTAGTGCCTCGCTGTTGCTGAGGCTGGCTTTGAACTCACAATTCTCCTCTCTCGGCCTCCCTAAGTGCTGGGATTATAGGCTTGCACCACCGCGCCTGGCTTCCCCATGATTTTTGATAGCAGGAAAACAACAAAGATTCTAATTTTCTCATGCATGAATTTAAAAGATATGGTATACCTTTGATAACACTGAAAGCCATCAGTTGAGAAGAATTAAGGCAATTTTAAGAAGACTGTTTTTTGTGTGTGGCACTATGAAGTGAACCCAGAGCCTTGCATACTAGGAAAATGCTCTATCACTGAGCTACATCCCTTGCCTTTTTTTTTTTTTTTTAATATTTTTTTCTAGTTGTCAATGGACCTTTATTTTATTTATTTATATGTGGTGCCAAGAACTTAACCCAGTGCCTCACACATGCTGGGCAAGTTCTCTACCACTGAGCTATATAACCCCAGCCCCCTAGACCTTTTTTAGTCTTTTTTTTTGGTACTAGGGATTGAACTCAGGGGTATTCAACCACTGAGCCACATCCCCAGCCCCATTTTGTGTTTTATGTAGAGACAGGGTCTTACTGAGTTGCTTGGCGCCTCGCCGTCTCTGAGGCTGGCTTTAAACTTGTGATTTTCCTGGCTCAGCCTCCCAAAGTGCTGGGATTACAGGCTTGAGCCACCACGCCCAACTCCTTTTTAGTTTTTATTTTGAGACCGGGTATCACTAGGTTGTTGAGGCTGGCCTCAAACTTGTGATCCTCCTGCCTCAGCCCCAAGTTGCTGGGATTGTAGGTGTGTGCCACCATGTCTGGCTTAAGACTTTTTAAAAGACTAAATGGGCCAGGCACAGTGGCTCATGCCTATAATCCTAGTGGCTCAGGAGGCAAGTTCAAAGCCAGCCTCAGCCATTTAGCAAGACCCTGACTCCAAATAAAAAATAAATAAAAACAGGCTGGGGATGAGGTTCAGTGGTTAAAGGCCCCTGGGCTCAATCCCTGGTATAAACAAACAAACAAATAAATGCATAAAGTTGCTTATTGTAGTTTGTACCTACTATAAAGTTTTTTGATCTGTTTTTGAAGTTGTCAATGGATCTTTATTTATATGTTGGTGCTGAGAATCGAACCCACATGCTAGGCAAGTGCTCTAAACACTGAGCTACACTCCCAGTCCAGTACCCATTATAATTATAATGAGAAACTAGAAAAACCTGAACATTTACATTATGTAAATTATAATATATTCACAGTCTCTAACATAATTTCATGTTGTTAACAAAAATGATAAAGAGGAAGACTGGGTAGTAAGAAGGAAAATGCAAAGCAAAATACAAAACTTTATTTACTATGAAAGAATGCATGTGTATGGATAAAGAAATATAAAAGCATGAAGTTACTTGTGTTAGAATGGCTTGGGTGAATTTTCTTCCGTTATTATTTTTTAAAATTTGATGGGTGTGTGCTAGGGAATCAAACTTAGAACCTCACGCATGCTAGGTAAGCAATCTTAACAGCTGACCTACATCCCTAACACTTCAAAATTTTTTTGTAGCACTGGGGATTGAACCCAGGGCTGCCATAAGCTAGACAAGTACTCTACCACTAAGCTACACCTCCAGCCTCAAATTTCTTCTTTTAAAATTTCTTTTAGGTCAGACTTGGTGGCACATGCCTATAGTCCCAGCTACTTGGGAAGCTGAGGCAGGAGGATTGCAAGTTCAAGGTCAGTCTGGGTAACTTAGTTGAGACCCTGTCCCAAAATAAAATAAAAAACAGGGCTGGGGAGCTGGGTGCAGTGGCACAAGCCTGTAATCCCAGCACTTAGGGAGCCTGAGACAGGAGAATCGCGAGTTCAAAGCCAGCCTCAGCAATGGCAAGGCGCTATGCAACTCAGTGAGACCGGGTCTGGGGATGTGGCTCAGTGGTCAAGTGCTGCTGAGTTCAATCTCCAGTACCGAAAAAAAAAAAAAAAAAAAAAAAAAAACAGAACAGGGCTGGGAATGTAAATCAGAATAAAAAGAAACAATCCACAAAAATTTCCTTTTAATAGCTGTGTTTCTGTGTCCCATCTAGCTCACTTGATACTATGCCTTTGTCTCCCTCCCCTCAAACCTGGTATATGTCAGAGTTCTCAGGTGGCTTCAGTGTTTGACAGTTACATTCTTGAGCTCAAGGCTTCTGCTACCCCTTGTGCCTGAGAAGATCTAGGAGGTGGCTTAAGGCTGGAGTAAGCATCCCAAGACTCTATAAGCTGGGAGAAAGGGGTAGGATACCAACCTGCTCTCAGGCTCCAGTTTGCAGCAGATAGCAGCCAGGGGAAAGAAGGCTGGGGGGCAGTCTGTGGGGACAAACTTCTCCCAGAAAAGCTTCACGTTCAGGCCAAAGTCCAGTGTACGAGGCAGGCAATCAGGATCTGCATACACCTGCCCAATGATCTGTTGATAAGATGGATGGTTAGATAGGACTATAGTGGATGGGAGAGGATGTGGCAGGGGAGAGGGATGCTGGTGTGTGAACAGAAGGATGCACAAAAATTCAGGTTAGAGAGCTGCTTGCTTTCATCTCTCCAAAATCTGCTAATCCAGACCCCTCTTTGCACTGAGAATCTGGTTACTAAGGAGGGTATAGGAAGATAGCAGAAAGACAGTGTTCTAAATTGGCACCTAAAGGTTCTCAACTTCCACTCATTCCAACTTGCCCTGCCTGTTCCCCTTATGGCTCTGTGAGGTGAGGGGCTACGTTTGAGTCATGTCTGAAACCCTGGCACCAGTTTAACCTTTTGTACTCAGCAGATGGTCAATTGGTATCTATCAAAGAAAAACCTTTTTTTTTTTTTTTTTTTTGGTGGCACTGGGAATTGAATGCAGGGCCTTCCACTTGCTAGGCAAGTTCTTTAACACTTAGCTACATCCCCAGCACTTTTTAAAAAAAATTTATTTGAGAGAGAGTCTTTAAGTTGCCTAGGCTAGAACTTGGGATTCTCCTGCCTCTGCGTCCCAAATAGCTGGGATCAAAGCTGTGCACCATAGCACTCCACAAAGAAAATCATTAAAACAACAACAACAAAAACTTTCCTTCATTGTTCTAACCATTCTTCATCTCTCCTTTCCTTGTCCACTCACAACTCTGTGGGAATGACAAGAGCCTTCAAATCTATGTGTCCAATTGAGTGTTTTGAGATATACTGAGGTATTGCTGTATGACTGCCAAATTGCTAAAGGCAGGCATCTTTCCAAGGCTCACTCTGTACCCTGTGATTCCTATCACAGGGTTGGTACTTCCAGTTGATAGGCTTAGATCCTAGGGAACAATGAATGAGGGGAATTGGAAAGGGCTACTATTGGCCTAAAAACTAACAGCACACGAACAATCCCTTGCCTTTCCTACTGGAAAATTTTTTTTCTTTTTACCAGTACTGGGTATTGAACTCACAGATACTCAACCACTGAGCTACATCCCTAGCCTTTTAAAACATTTTTGTTTAAATGGCCTCTATGCCGAACCTCACCTCGCAGAGAACGATCCCAAACTGTGTAGCGTTTCTTGCAGTCATTCTTGCACAAGGTCTTGCTAAGCTGCCAAGGCCTCAAGTTTGCGATCCTTTTGCCTAAGCCTCCAAGTCACTGGGATTCCAGGTGTGTACCATCACACCTGGCTTCCTACTGGAATTCTGAATCTTATCTGCCCCTTACTTCCATGTGACTAAGCACTAGCCACTGCCCCTGAGCTTCCATTTCCTCACCTGAAACAACCTGCTTAGTCCTTCTCATAGGACCAATGAGACTCAAATGTGGAATGCATTACAAATACTAAAACTTTATTCATGTTGATTTTATGGTGAGCTATTCATCCCTAGGAGGAAAGGCCCCCAAACATGCAATAAAGCAAGGCTGTTAGGCCTGCTGCCTCAGACATGGCCTCTATGCCAAAGCTCACCTCGCAGAGAACGATCCCAAAAGAGAAGACATCCACTGTCTCATCGTAGCTCTTTCCTTGGGGAACAGAGGAGAGCAGGCTGTTAAGTTTACATCCCTTACCTGCTCTGCACTGGGTGTAAGGTCAAGCCAACCCAGAGACAAAAACCAGGACTATAGAATAGGTTCTGTGGGGATGCCCCAAAGACTGCGCAAGATGGGTGCCACTTGAAAATCATCTCTACTCAGTTTTAATTGGCCTGCCTTGGAGGGACTTTATACAGCATTGCCCAGGATGCAACTGCATGGTACAGTGGGAAAAAAACTGCACCCACATTCATGTGGATTCTGCTTTCAGCCAGCTGTGCTCCAGGGCAAGCCACTGAACTTCTCTGGGCCTCAAACTCTCAAAAGGATTGCATCAGGCCTTTCAACCCTGTGCCTTTCAAGAATGCCCTGGCTGGTTTGAGTATTATCCACCAGGGGGCACCATATTCAGTTCTCAGCCAGGAGAGCTAAAAAGCTGAAGTTGGGCAATGAACAGACTGAGCTCTCAGCTACCCTTGAGGTGCAAAAGCCAGTCTTTTTTGAAAAGAGACTTTACCCTATGTCCAGGAAAACACAGTGATCAGTGCCCAGTCCTGAGCTCAGGGAGGAAGGAGTTTATAAGGGATGGCCGGGTAAAGGTTAAAAATCATCAAGCCCTCAGCTCTGGATGTCTGGCCCCACACTTCTCAGGCCTCCCCAGAAGTTCTTGGGGCTCAGCTGCAAGATGTGGCTTGTTTTCACTCAGGGTATTCCCTCCAGGGCTTCAGGACTCACCATTCAGCATCTCAGGAGCCATCCAGTAAGGGTTTCCCACCACTGTGTAGCGCTTCTTGCGGTCATTCTTGCGCAAGGTGCGTTTCTTGGTGGTGGACTTCTCTGCTGGGGGCCTTTTCCTCTCTTCCACTATAAGCCGTGACAGCCCAAAGTCTGCTACCACCACAGTCTTGTCCTGGTAGGACAAGGGCCATGTCAGGATCTGGTGGGGATGTTCTTAAACCTGGCCCCGGGGTGTGGGCATAAAGAGAAAACAGAGAAAGGCAGCAAAGGTACACAGCAAAGGAGAGTCACAGTAGAAATAAATGTGGTTGTGCATTTGTGTTTCTATCAGTCTGGTGTCTGCTGATAGCAGATTCCCAGCTCAAGAGAGGGTTTACAACAGAACCACAGGGGCCCTGGAGGGGTAGGACTCTGGAACTTGTAGAATGAAATTTAAAAGGTGGGACAGGGATTTGTTTTGTTTTTCCCTGTTCTGCCTTGTTCCAAAAAAGATTTGAGGTAGTTGCTAGAACCAGGATAAGAGAGAAAAAGATAAGGTGAAGGCAGTCAGTGGGGGGACTTGGTGAGACAAGCTCTTCAGATAGCTACAGGGCAGTCATGTGAGAAGGGATTAAGAATGTTTGGTGTGGGTCCAGAGAGCAGGGCCAGGACCAGTTGGTGGATACCCGGGAAGCCAGATTGCAAGTCCACAGGAGTAACAATAGTGTAACAACCACAGCTGAGGGTTGTGGGAGGAATGCTAACCTCAAACTGGTCACTGTAAATTTATTAGCTTTGCAGCCTGATTGAGGTTTCAGGTTCAAATGCTATAAAATAGGATTAGCAATTAGCTATTTTATAGGGGCAAAAAATGGTAAATCGACAGGGTTCTATATGCTATTAAGAAACTTCTAGCTGGGCGTGGTGTTGCAAGCCTGTAATCCCAGCACTTAAGGAGTCTGAGACAGGAGCATCAGAGTTCAAAGCCAGCCTCAGCAATAGCGAGGCACTAAGCAACTCAGTGAGACGCTATCTCTACATAAAATACAAAATAGGGCTGGGGATGTGGCTCAGTGGTCAAGTGCCCCTGAGTTCAATCCCTGGTACCAAAAAAAAGAAAAAAGAAACTCCTGAGGTTCCCCCCAACTTTTTATAGTGTTAAGGATCAACCCCAATGCCTTATAAGTGCTCTACTACTGAGCTACATCTCCCGGCCATGAAGTCCCTTCTAGTTAAATGAATTCAAAGAGGTGACATTGTATCTGCATATGTCTGGGAACTTCCAGAAGACAGGAGTGCCTTGGAAGCTACGGGAAGGGCAAGATAAGGAGCCCTCAGGCAACACCACTGGCCTGAAGTCACAGCCCATGGTCAGCTTCCTTGGTGACATGGAAGTTGGGAGGGCTGGCCCTAGGGAGGCTCCAGCCAGGCCCAGAGTGAGGGACATACCAACTTGATGAGGCAGTTGTGTGAATTCAGATCCCGGTGGATGATGCACATGGAGTGCAAATAGGCCTAGAACAGAAACACCAGTCAAAGGCCAGTAAACCAACCACGCCCTGATTCAGGAAACTGCTCTTTTCCCAGGCCAAGTCTACCCAGCTTCAGAACCCAACCTGGATAGTTGGAGTCAAGCCCCCCAATAGCTACTCCTTGTCCCAACACCAACTGAAGACAAAAGCTGCTTGGGTTTCCTCTCCCTCCCTACTGCCATCTCCTGCCCATCTTTTTTTTTTTTTTTTTAACATTTTTTTAGTTGTAGATGGACACAATGTCTTTATTTTATTGCTTTGTACGTGGTGCTGAGGATCGAACCCAGGGCCTCACGCATGCAAGGCAAGTGCTCTACCGCTGAGCTACAATCCCAGCCCCTCCTGCCCATCTTTTTGTTCACCAATCACCAACCCAAAGCTAGTCTAAGACTCACTGCTCTCTGTTGAAGTCCTCAATTCCACTGGGCTATGGGCCCTGGCCCTTGCAGCCCCCCATGATCTCTACCCATTTTACTTAGATCAAGGCCATCTGAAATGAATGCCTTCAGATGCATGCTCTCTCATTTCCCTCTTCTCCCCCTACCTTGAATCTCTTGACTTCAGCCATTTTGGATCCTTTCCTGCCTGTGATAGGAAAGAAGTGACCTCTTTCCTGGTCTAACTAGCTCTGTGTTCATGACATTTACCTCTCCCCTGAGACTCTACCTTCCTCACTTGACCTATAACTTTAACCTCACCCCTTTCCCCCATGCTAGGAGAGGAAACCAGGGCCTCATGCATGCTAGGCAAGTGCTCTGCCACTGAGTCATATTGCCATCCCAACCTGTTCTCCCTCTTCCATCTAAATGTTTTTAAACAAATTTCTGTTGGCTATTTCCCCTCTTCGGGGCTCCACCTGTGGTACCTCTTCTTTTTTTTAAACATACATTCTTTTATTTTTATTTACTTTTTTAGTTGTAGATGGACACAATGCCTTTACTATATATATAGGTGCTAAGGATCGAACCCAGTGCGTCACGCATACTAGGCAAGCTCTCTTCCACTGAGGCCACAAACCCAGCCCCTCCACTTTTTTTTTGGTACTGGGGATTGAACTCAGGGGCACTCAACCACTGAGCCACATCCCCAGCCCTATTTTGTGTTTTATTTAGAGACAGCGTCTCACTGAGTTGCTTAGCACCTCACCATGTTGCTGAAGCTGGCTTTGAACTCATGATTCTCCTGTCTCAGCCTCCCAAAGTGCTGGATTATAGGCGTGTGCCACTACGCCCAGCTCACCTGTGGTTCTTATCACCCATACAAGCCAACTTTTTTCCTTCTCTTCCCTTGCAAATGTGGAAAAAGTCACTGCTCCTTCTCCAGCCCCCTGCAAGCTACTACCAGCCCCTAGCTCTTCACACACCTAGTGCAACACACTCAAGGAGCAGGAGCTCATGATCTAGTTGCCTGCCTTCCTCAAAGGCTGTCGGCAGTTCTTCCTTGTTCTCTGTTCCTAACACCTCTGTATATCTGTTTTTTCCCTTCCAGCCTCCTCAGTATCAGCCCTTCTCAAAGCTGTCTTTCTACCAATTACATGGATGCCTTTTCTGTCCCATAGCTCCAGCTGCTCCTTCTCTGCAGATGACTAGGTGACCAGCAGCCCTTCCCTAACCTGCGGCCTCAAAGAGATAAGTTTCCTACCTGGGAGATGATGGGAGATTCTGCTAGCAGATCAGTCTCAGGAGGCACAAATGCAAGGTTTTCCCAATACCAGATTTTCCCTGACCATCACTATGATACCAGGTACCTCAAGTCACCTTGACTCTTTCCCCAAGTCCTGCTCCCTCACTGCCATCCAGCTTCTCCATTCAGACTCCATCATGTCCCTCTATTAGTACTTTAATTTAGAAACCTGAAATACTTCACTGTCCCCCTAGCCAGTCCCCTCTGAGATTCTCCCAACTCCATCCCAACCTACTGACCATTCCAGACTCACCTTGGAAAAGGAAAGGCTCTGGTAACAAAACGTTCATACTTAAAATCTATTTGTCATTTGAAACACAGGAACCCTAATCTACTGTTTCAGACTAATACTGCCTTCATGGATCTCATGTAAAGAGCTGTGGTTAAAATCTCAGATGTGCATGGGTCAGACTGACCAGCCCAGAACTCCAGCCCTGTCTCTAAAAATTAGCCTCAGCTTCTTATCTAGAAATGGAGGGTTGTAAGGAATAAACATGTTCACATGTGTTAATCCCTCAGCTCAGTGTCTGGTTACATATGAAGCACTTAGCACTTGCCAACTGTTAAGACTTCTAAGATTGGATTAATTAATTCTTGGAATATAGTTTCTTCCTTATCCTCCCAGGTTTTTGCTGCTGTCATCACCTAAACCTTTGTGCTTCTCTGCTAATGTGCACTTATATCTAATTCTAGCCCATCCTTCAGAGCTCATCTAGAACTCATTTCTTCCCTCTGATTTCCTAGGCAGTGAGCCGCTCTGCTTGCTCTAAGGGCTCTCAGCACTTGGACACCTCTGTAATAGCAATACCAGGCCATCTTGTGCTACGGTTTGCCTTTTAGTTTACCTAGTCCATTCTCCATTTGTCCCTAGAGATTTGGGATCCTTTGAGAAAAGGGTTGTAGGCTGAGAACAGTTAGCCAGGGACAATTTCATTGGCACTGAGAGAGAAACTTAATAGCTCCTTAATGACCCAGCCCACACAATTTGTCCAGGATGGGGTATCTGTCTTCCAGGGCAGTCCAGAATCCTCACATTTCTCCCTACTCATGTGCTGGCATAGTTGTTGGTGAGACTCACCATTCCGGAGGCGATGCCTTTTGCAAATCTGACCTTCTGCTGCCAGGGGAATGGGTCCTGCAGGGTGGAGGAATACCAGTCAGAGGCTATGGCCACAAGTGGTCCAGGCCCCATGAGTCAGCATGGTATGCCACTGAAGCCTCCCTGTCTGTGCTTGTTCCCCCAAGCATGATCTTTGGGGACACAGGTGTCACTCTAACAACCTGCCAGGGATCTTGGTGACTATGGGGCAGTATGCTCACCACACTGCGCAGAAAATCCTTCAGTGTGCCCCCCTCAATGTATTCTGTCAGCAGGTTCAGCTTCTTGTCCTTGTACAGCACACCAATGAACTTGAGCACGTTGGGGTGATCTAGGCTGCGCATCACTTTCACCTGGGCAAGCGGAAGGCCAGAGGGTGAATGGCTAACTTTCCACCAAGTCCTCTTCCCTCCACCCGCCAGGGAGTCAGCTCAGCAAGCATGAACCGCCTCTCCTACCTCCTACCTTATATGATGTGGCCAGACACTAGGATCAGGGAGAGGGAAGAACACTATTATGTGGATGGGGATGGCCTCACAGGCCTGGGCCTTGGGATCTTGCCTTTCTAGGAACTTTGCTGATGAACTGGAGTGGAAGGGCCCAAGAGTGAAACAAAGGCCTGGGGAGCAGCACCTAGAACATAGGTGTTCCCAACTGCAGCTGCTCCATAGAGGAATCGGGGAAGGATGGTAAAAACTGTAGATTATCAAGGGGTGTCAGTTTTCTGAGAGCCTGACTCTAGGCTCCCTATAGAATGTCCAGGTGTGACAGTAGCACAGAGTTAAATTGGTCTTTTTTTTGTCCATTAGTTTCATAGTTTGAGAGTTTCACTGTACCACATCTTGTTCGTTATCACATCCCTTGTACCCAACTTGTGTTTTTTTTTTTTTTTTTTGGTACCAGGGAGGCTTTAACACTGAGCTATATCCCCACTCCTTTCTCTTTTTTATTTTGATAGGGTCTTGCTAAGTTGCCAGAGGCCAGCTCAAACTTACAATCCTCCTGCCTCTGCCTGAGTCACTGGGATTATAGGCATGTTGCCACCATGCTTGGCTTTGTGCTGTTTTTAAAGAAGTGTTCATTGAACAAATAAATTATGCTCTAATTTAGAAAGGGCAGGGATGTTCCTCTAGTGCTGCTCAGTCTTTAAGACAGTGATTCCAAACCAAGTTTTCTCTTGAAACTACTAAAAGGTTCTCCTTTCAATGGTGACACTAAAATCCCATCCCCAACTCCACTCTTTTTTTTTTTTTTTTGTACCAGGGATTGAACTCAGGGGCACTTAACTGAACTACATCCCCAGCGCTTTATTTTTTATTTTGAGACAGGGTCTTGCTAAGTTGCTTAGGGCCTCACTAAGTTGCTGAGGCTGGCTTTGAACTTTCGATCTCCCTGCCTCAGCCTTCTGAGCCACTGGGATTACAGGTGTGTGCCACCATGCCTGGCTCTTTCAGTTTTTAAAAGAGAGGGTCTCACTACATTGCTCAGGCTGGCCCTGAACTCCTGGGTGCAAGTAATCCTCCTGCCTTAGTCCCCAAGTGGTTTGGAGTATAGGACAATGGCAGCTCCAACCCTACTTTCTTACCTCAGTCAGGAAAGTCTTCTGTGTCTCCTCATCACATCGAATTAACTCCTTCATGACCATCACTTTGCCTGTGGCTTTGTGTGTCACCTACAGAGAGGGTGACTATTAACTATATAGAAACCAGAGGCAATACTGGAAAGCTGTTTGTGGAAATCTACAGCTGCGGTGTAGCTCAATGATAGAGTGCTTGCCTGCCATGCGCAAGGCCCTGGGTTCAATTCCTAGCACCACAAAAAACAAAAACTAAACAACTGGCTATCCCATCCCTTGGAAGACACACTGAACCAGATAAGACCAACAGAATTCACGTGTGGAGGACACACTATGGGGCAACAGAGGACTCAGAGGGAAGTTCACCCTTTTCCCTGGAGAGGTGGGCATGCATGGAGAAGAGGCAAGAATCCAGAGAAGGGAAGGAGGCAGGAGGGGACACTGCCAAGCCAAGCAGGGGCTCTGGTCATCTGGTACTGGAGTGAGTCACTTGGGTAAGCAGAAGTCTGGCAGGGCAGGAAGATCAGTGCCACAGACATGCACCAAGGAGCTGGGTGGGTGGGGTGAGCTCTCCAGCCCTGCTGCCCCATAAGCTGAGATACATGGCTTACCTGACCCCCCCTCCCAGCTTTCCGCAGAGGAGGAGGAGAGAAAGAGAAAGCAGTTAGTCCCTGGGCTGTTCACCAGGGTAAACAGGATGGCGGAGCCATTCCCCCATGTGTTCCTTACGGCATAGCCAGCACTGGGGCCTATGGGTACTTTACACACCCCCACTAACAGAAACAGTTCATCCCAACCCTGGTCTCCTGAGCTATAAGCTCACTACAACAACAACATTGCCCTTAGATGGCTAGGGCAGGGTAGGATGGGGCAACCCTTACACCATCACCTGCAGTCAAGGGGGCCTGGTGTCCTGCATAGTGTACAGTATGGCCCTGTGATGTGAACTCCCCAAAAGAAGGCAAGAGAGGTGTAGCGGGCAGAAAAGCGCAGAAGCTGCTGCCTATGCTCACCTTGATGGCCTGCCCAAAGAAGCCCTTTCCCAGGACCTCCCCATGGATCAGGTCACATGGCCGGAAGATCTGCTGTGAGTAGCTGCTGGAACAGCGGAGGGATTCTGAACGACTGATGTCTCGGCTGAGCAGCAGGGGCTCTTTGGGGGAGCTTGGGCCAGGGGACTTAGAGATGCTATTACTGCGCCTGAGGATGAGGAAAGATGAGGGTAAATAGTTCTTAGACACCAGTCACAACACCCTCATGGTAGAAACTTCAGGTGCACCCATTTGTTCCAACATCTGTGTTTTAAATATTATTACTGGGGAGCAAGGGCTCTTATATCAGACAGATGCTATTTTTGAACTGCAGACACTAGAAGTTTATTTAAGCATAGTAAATTCAAAATGGGAAATCTGGAGGCTTGGGATGTAGTTCAGTGGTAGAATACCTGTCTAGCATGCATGAGGCTCTGGGTTCAATTCCCAACATTGTGAGAGAGAGAGAGAAAAAAAGAGAGGAAGAAAAAAAAAGAAAGGTGGTCGGGGGAACTCTGAGTATTCCCACCTGGAAGAATTAACTAGATTATGTTAATTTATAATGTCCAACATGTTACAGCATTATAGATGGTAATCCACTACCTCCCATGTCTGCTTGATTCAAGGTATTTATCAAGTTATAGTGACAGTATGTTACCATCCCAAAAAAATAAGCAAATGGGATTATAGATATTTTGTACAACTTTTTTTTTTTTGTACTGGGGATTGAACCCAGAGGAGCTTAACCACTAAACCACATCCCCAGCCCTTTTTTCTATCTTATTCAGAGATGAGATCTCACCAAGTTGCTTAGAGTCTCCCTAAGTTGCTGAAGCTGGCTTTGAACTTATGATCCTTCCGCATTAGCCTCCAGAGCTGCTGGATTATAGGCATGCACCACCATGCCCAGCCTACATTTTGCACAACTTTTTTTTTTTAAATATTTTTTAGTTATACATGGACACAGTGTCTTTATTTTGTTTATTTGTTTTTATGTGGTGCTGAAGATCGAACCCAGTGCCTCACACGTGCGAGGCAAGCGCTCCACCACTGAGCCACAACCTCAGCCCACATTTTGCACAATTTTTTACCTGTCTATATTTCCTGGATTTTAAAATAATAAGCATGTATTTTTTTTATAGCAGTAAAACCAGATGTTCACATTTTAAATCATCATCTGGGAGCAGTAATGTTTGATGACTGTTACTTTGACTTACTAAAGAAAGGACAAGGAGATCATAACACTGTAAGTGAACAGCAACCCTGCAAACTTCTCTCTGGGGTATATTCCTGCTTTACTGAGATACCCAGAGGGTACTGAAGCTGGATGGCTCTTGGCTTGTCCTGCCACACAGACTTGCTTATTCTTTTTTTTTTTTTTTTTTAATATTTTTTAGTTATGCATAGACACAGTGTCTTTATTTTGTTTATTTTTATGTGGTGCTGAGGATCGAACCCAGTGCCTCACACATGCGAGGCAAGTGCTCTGCCACTGAGCCACCTTAGCCCCCAGACTTGCTTATTCTTACTCTTTTGTTCTGCCTCCAACTGAACATGCCCACCAGAGGCATGGACCCACTGGATCTTCTTTCCCTCATTCCCTCTCTCCTGCATGATGGCCTTCAAGGTATCTAAGCTGATCTCTAGCCATACCTTCCCTTTTCCAGGCCATGCATTTCTAGACCTTCTCTGCCTTTGGTGCTCTGACTCTAACAACTCCATCATGCTGACTAATGCCAAGTCAGCCAGGGGTGATGGCAACAACCTGTGGGAAGAATCCTGTTTCCAACAGAGGCCAGCTGAGAGGTCCCTGACTGAGTCTGCTGGATTCCTAAAGATCTTAATATTTCACATGTACATAGTGCTGACCCCAGGCCAACTAGCACTGTACAAATCTGTCCCTTTCCACATTTAATCCTAATATAATTGGTGAGATAGCTGACTCCTCTTCTATAAGCCTCCCCACTTGGGGCTTGCATACAGGGGACTGCTCCTTTCCACAGACCTGGCAGACTCTGAGATATGGGGTTACTGTCCCGCATACTAAAACAACTTGCCTTCACCTTTTGCTTTATCATTTTTAAAGTCCTAATATACTATACATTCCCTTTCTCTCTCTCTTTTTCTTTTGCAGTTCTGAGGATTGAACACAGGGGCCCCTACCACTGACCTACATCCCCAGCCCTTTTTACTTTATTTTTGAGACAGGGTATTGCTAAGTCGCCCAGGTTGGCTTCTAACTTGTGACCTTCCTGCCTCAGCCTCCTGAGTCACTGGTATTATAGGCATGCATTACTGCACCTAGCTCATTATATATGCTTATTCAATCCTACTTGTGCCTGTACTGCCAGTTCTGAATCTCATATTTCCTCCATGTTGACCTTTAGTGTTTAGCATCAGTGCCTCTTTTCCAGCTCAGGAATTCAGTGTAGAAAACCTAACTTCCAATTTCTAAGAAAACCTGGCAAACGGCTGGGTCTGCATAGACCCTGGCTATAAAATGTGATTCTCATAGGGTATCTGGGTAAATATAATCCCTCAAAGGCTGTCCCTAGCCAGATGGTTTCCTTCTAATGTTGCTGGACTTCAAAAGCCAGCTCAGCCTCTGAGGGTGAAACACAGGACAGAACAGAGCTGGGATGGGAGGTGGCACCTCAGGGAGCGTCTCCTCAGTGTCCCCTCCAGATTGTCCTTGGTATCCAGAGTGCTGAGGGTGTGAGAATGTCCATCATTCTGTATGTGGGGAGAAAGCCGGGCATCTAGCCGCAGCTGGTCCAGGCGCTGGGAGACGGGGTCATGTTCAATCAACAGCTGAAGTGTCTGGCTTGTTTGGCTAATTGCATCTTCCACCTACGGCCAAGAGCAGTGTAAGGCTGGCTCCCACAAGCTTCCCCATCCCAGGTCACCCACTGCCAACCCAGATGATCCAAGCATTGTGGCCAATGCTCAACTTGGCTAATGGTAGTCTCCAGCTGCCAGCAGCCTTAGAGTAACCTCTGCTTGGCATTCTGGCAGTTGTCATCTGCTGCCCTGAGAACCTGGTAGGCTGACAAAGGAGGTCACTAGTGGCCACAGGCTCAGTGCCAAGACAAAGAAATGGCCACAGCCTGATCTTCTAAGAAGGTCTGTTCCATGTTTTACCCCCACAAGACAGACTAGACATGCTGTACCTCCTCCACGTGGAGTGTGCGAACAGGGGTGCCATTTATCTCCAGGATGTGGTCCCCAGGGTGGATGGCATTGCGGTTGTTGGGACTGATGTGCATCCGGTTGACCCTAAGCCAGACAGGAGTTGAAGCAGGATGAAGGTATTCTAAAAACTCACTGGACCAATTCTGCTTGAGCAGAGAAGGCTCACCAGACCCCAGGCCTCCACTGATCCACATGGCCCAGGCACCCCTCCCACAACAGAAAGGTAATATCCTTTGCAGGATGCTCCACCTCAGTGAAGAGCATCAGTACTCACCTAGTGGTCTAAACCAGAAACTTGGACATCACCTTCTTCTCTGGAGTTCCCTCATTCCCTCCCTCCCTCCCCCCACCCCCTGCCCATTTCTGAGAATCCTGCCTTCTCTCTATCACCATAGTTACCAACACATCTTACCTGGATCACTGCAACAGCCTCCTAACTGGTCTCTATATCTTTAGGTTCTTTCCTTCTCCCGTCTAATCTCCACACCAGTTATCCTTCTAAAAGGTTAACCTGGTCACTTCACCTTGTTGCTTAAATCCCTGAATGGACCTGCTGAATCTTCATAATCCAGGCTCTCTAGTCCCTTTTTTTTGTTTTTTGTTTTGTGTGTGTGATTTTTGGTACTGGGGATCGAACCCAGAGGTGCTTTAGCTCTGAGCTACACCTCCAGCTCTCTCTTTTTTTAAATGTTTATTTATTTATTTATTTTTATTTATTTATGTGGTGCTGAGGATTGAACTCAGTGCCTCACACATGCTAGGTGAGTGCTCTACCACTGAGCCACAACCCTAGCCCCTACTCCCCCAGCTCTTACTTTTTAAATTTGAGACAGGGTCTGGCTAAATTGCTGAGGCTGGCTTTGAACTTGTGATCCTCCTGCCTCAACCTCCGGAGTTGCTGGGATTATAGGTGTCTTCCATGTTTAGTAGTCCTTTCTTTGGCTACTGTCAATCAATATCAGGCAAAACTACAAACTCTCACCTCCATAGACATGCTTATCTTCCTCTGCCCTGAATACAATTTCTACCCCTCTTTTTTATTTTAAGTATTTGGGACTGAAACCGGGGCAGTCTGCTATAGAACTATATCCCAGCCCTTTTTAAAAATTTTGAGACAGGGTCTCATTAAGTTGCCAAGGCTGGCCTCAAATTTCTGATTCTCCTGTCTTAGCCTCCCATGTCACTGGGATTTCAAATTTGCACCATCATGCCTGGCTCACTCTCTTTTTATCTAATAAGACTGAAAAGCAAAGCTTACCTCCTCCTGATTTCCTCAACTCTAATACTTCTCACTTATGTTGTAAATTCTGGCTTCGAGCCCAACACATAGGAGGTGTATAAGCAATATTTACAGGGTAATGGCACTGGTGTCTCATTACTGGTATTACATGAACATGACCCTTTCCTCATCTGGTCCTTGGCCTGGACCTAGGATGGGATCTTATCCTCTTCTGGCCATGGATCCCATTTTCTCCTTCTTCATTCACTTATTTACTCAACCAACAAAACAATAATAAAGGAATACCTGCTAATGCTAGTCACTGTCCAGCAGTCCCTGGGCATGTAGTATTGAATAAGACAAAGCAAGTTCCTTCTGGAGGTTAAATTCTAGTTGGGGGGATAGATGATAATCAAACTAATACACATTAATTGAGTCAGATAATTTTGAAGAATAAACATGATCTAAAATCTGACACCTGAAAGTGAAAGATTCTGGCTCTAAGCATCTGGTAGGAAGCAGTCTAGGTAAAACAAACAAACAAACAAAAAACAAAAAACAACAAAAAAAAACCTAAATGCCAAGGCCCAGGTGTGCTTACTGTATTAGTGAGCTCCAGGAAAAGATGGGAGATGTGGATTAAGGGAGCTTTGCATAAGACTTTGGAGTTCTGAGCTCTTTCAGGCACATCTGTGGACAGCACTAAAGAATCCCTCAAAATACTCACTCTTTCACTTGCACGGTGGTGGCATAGTTGGAGCAGGCACTTTCTACAGACACAGAGAAGCCCCGCCTGCCCTCAGTGGTAGCTGGCATGGAGATGAGTGTAACAGAGTAGGGTAGCTGGTCCTGAACAGATTCTGTGGAGAGCCTCTCAAACATGGGTGCCAACACCACCTCATTGTGGCACTTTCCACTGGAGAGAGAACACAAGGGGGGTTGAGCTCCTGAAGCCCCACCTGAAGTTCCCTCAACACTGGACCAGGTGGCTTTAAGTAATATTATCTACAGTCTCACCATCACTCTCTGTCATGATTCTTGATGGCTATTACGTAGAGAAGACTGGATTCTCTGGGGTGGTCTGTCACTGGGGGTGATGAGCTAGATCTGCAATGAGTGGCATACTAGGAAGAACCCTGGTCTAGGGGTGAGATGGCCTTTGTTTTCTTGCTCTGCTTTTGACTTTTTTTAGTAACTTGCTCCAGGCCCCGTCTTGTGCTCCCCCCCGCCCCACAACACTTTTTTTTTCTTTTTTTTTAAGATTTAAATCTTTTTCTTTTAACTCTTTTTTTAATATCTTTATTTATTTTTATGTGGTGCTGAGGATCGAACCCAGTGACTCATGCATGCGAGGCAAGCGCTTCACCACCGAGCCCCAGCCCCAGCCCCCACAACACTTTTGTTGTTAACCAAGGTAATTGGATGGGGTGAGACCCATGAGCTCTAAGGAGCCTTTGCTTTCAATGCTCTGAGAATTTTCTTGGAGAACATCTTCACAGCCATTCTCTCTCTGGGAGGATCTCAGGGCAAAGTGAGGTTATCATCATGGCAGATAAGGACAGAGGGCACAGAGATGTTAATGTTTCTCCTTATGGATGACAGAGCTGTTTCATAGCATTGCTATAATAGGAATCTGGTGCTCTGATCACCCATAGTCTTTCTACCCAACTCATGCTGCCACGGGTACCTCTTTCCTGGTGATATTGTAGGGGAGAACAGACACAGGGCCATCATCTTACCAGTAGAGTGTGGCATGCTGTACCAGGGCATATGCATCCCCATCCTCGATGATCACCTTGCAGCTCATACAAGCAAAACACTCTGGGTGGTACTTGAACTCTCCAGCCACCTGTGATCAGGTGGGGAGAAAGATACAGAGAGAAGTAGTGAGTCATCACTGTTGTTGGAGGGATGGGTGAGTAACTTCAAGTCAGAGCTCTACAGACCCCAGTCAAAAATCCACTTTCTTTTTTTAAAATTTTTTTAGTTGTGGATGGACACAATATCTTTATTTTATTTATTTTTATGTGGTGCTGAGGATCGAACACAGTGCCTCACACATGCGAGGTAAGCACTCTACCACTGAGCTACAATCCCAGCCCAAAAATCCACTCTTTCTAATCCGTCAAAATTCAGCCTTTGAATCCCTGACCTAGAGCTTCCAAAAGAAGACTGGTGCCTCCTGTCACTC
>PVHX01021108.1:0-30497 GCA_004024805.1 Geosciurus inauris | reverse complement strand
AGGGTGATGGAATATGATGGTCATAATAACCCTAACTTTATGTATGACTGCATATATGATGTGATTCTATACAACTTACAACTAGAGAATTGATATGTTATCCTCTATCTATGTACAATGAGTCAATTTACACTGTCAACATGTAAGCCTAAATAAAACAAGAATAAAAATTTAAAAAAAAAAAAAAATTATTTCAAATAGACATTTTTCTCATGCTCCATTGGATCTTGAAGATGCAGCACATCTGTGTCCAGTGTATGAACTTACGTCATCTTACCTTCTATGTTCTTTCAGTGGGCACTTCCTCTATATCCACTTGCCAGTCTTTTTTGAAAAATGTTGATCCCTGCTCCCAACATCTTAGCCTCTTTCTCTTCCTCATTATCCCTCAACTCATCCATTTATTTTCATGTTCTAATGTGATACCAGGTCCATTTTCAAGGTCTTCTCCCTGAGAAGACACAGGTACTGCAGACAATCCTTACATGAGTAGCATTTTATGAAAGAGTACATTGGTTATTAGAATTGGGCAAAATAGAAAGATTGTCTGATTAAAAATTGGTTTTGCTGCCAAGTAAATCTGTTTCTCCCAAGATGAAAGTCTGTATCATAGTCACATCCCTAAGTCTCAAGAGGCCACTGGAATGTGTGAGCTTGCTTCTGGGGAGCAAAGGAGTTGGAGTTCTCTCAGATTGCTGCAACTGCTGCAGGTGGCTTCGAGGCTCTTCTCTGCCAATTTGATGTAATCATGTCTCAGCTGTCTAGGCGAGCCTGGCTCCACACTTCAGCAAACTGGCTACTTCCCTTTCCCCACTCCCAGCAAGTGCTCAGAGAGAGTACATTCAGGTTTGGATGTGTACACTCTTTACAATTTCATCAATAAATCAACAAATATTGCAAGATGTTCCATAATGCTTCACAGACACATCCATTATACAACCCTATTTCAATCTCCACACTGTCTTGCTCCTGCCGGAGTCTCCAAGACACTGCATTTATACCCTGTTCTCAACTAGGACTCTATCTCTTTGGCTCAGTAATGTAGCGTTGGGTCACTTGAGCTCATGCCCCTTGATTCACAACTAAAGACCTACCTGAGTGCTATCCACCTTGGAGGAACTTCCAGCAAACTCACACTAACTTTATGGAAATAAATCTTTATAGATATAAATTATTCAACTAATTCCTAATGAGACTTAGAGGATACATGCATTTATTTCTGGGGTATTTTTGGCTAACAAACATTTTGGGTCAGGAAGAGCTCCCATCAGAGAAGGGGATAGGAAAGAAATAGACTTTTGTTCATTGAAGTGCAGTTGTCCCTTCATATTTGTTAGGAATTAGTTCCAGGACAACCCCCTCATCCAAAGATACCAAAATCCCCAATGCTCAAATCCCTGTGTAAAATGGCACAGTGTTTGCACATAACCTTTGCACAATCCTCCTATACTTTAAATCATCCCCAAATTATATTACCTAATGCAATGTACATCTATAAATAATTGTCATGCTGTATTATTTAAGAAATTTCAAAAATCTGTACATGTTGAGTGTGGATACAATTTTTTTCCTGATTATTTTTGATCGGAGGTTGGTTGAATCTGTGGAAGCAGAACCCACAGATACAGAAAGTTGAATATATTGGCAAGATAAAAGAAGACAATTGGAGATAAAGGCCATATAATCAAAGCCTTCAGAAATGAGAGTGGAAGAGAGGTACTGAAGAGTTTAGAAGCTGGGAGGTAGGAAACACGTTAACAACTGCAGAATTATAAATTCAGAAAAAAAATATTTGCATCAAATATGGCTAGTTATCTGTTAGATTTTATTTTCTCCTGGTTCTAGGAAAACAAAATTCTCATTTCTGATATTTCTGAAGGGCAGAAATATCATCAATCCAAAACCTGAACTTCCTGAACTTGATTTCAGCTAAAGGTGCCATATAACACCAGTAAGATGTGTAATATCCCTGGAAGTTTTCCTTCCATCCCCAAGAACAAGCCTGAGAAAGAGAAGAATGGTGTTCTTCCCTTCTGCACTCTTCCCTTCTTCCTGCCCTCTAAGTGCCCAGCTTGCAGACTAGGCAGCTGTCTTACAACCATGAGGAGTAAATCTACATGACCAAGGACAGAAGGAGCTGGAAGATGGAAGGAATTCTAGATGAAAGCCTTATACCATGGCATTTTTTGATGTTTGAAACAGAGCACATTTCTAACAGAAAGAATATGGCACATCTGGGAAAAGACCCACCCAGATAAAATATTCCTGAAAATGTATCAACAAAATAGAACTATTAGATACCTCTTGCTAAAATGGTAAGGGATTGCCATTAAATTTCCAGTGAATGAGGGATGATAAATGGAAATTAACTGAGTTACTCACTGTTGTGTAAAATGAGTAAAATAATTTGTTTTTTCTATTTAGGGTTCTGTCTTTGTTGTATTTTAGAAAACCTAGACATATAAGAGACTTCCTAAGTTTTTATACAACCTGAGTCTGCTAAGTGTTTCTATTTTTTCTGTTGAAGGTTTTAAGTTCTTCAACTTTAAACAGTTCTTCCTTAGGTGTGTTTAGGAACCTCAGTCTGGCTGGGCCAGCAATACATGTCATAATCCTCTAACTCATTGAGCCAAGGGATACAATCATCCCACAAATTATAGTCTTATAGGCTTTAGTTCAGCCCCTAGTTCTGCAAGGAGAAGTTTGGGTATTACCACCTAGAAATCAATTTAGTACCCAGATAAGGAACTAATACCAATAATGCTACTCACCTTACAGGTTCCTTAACATCCTATTTGTCTAGGCAAATCCCAATGATATACACCCCAAGTGAATTGTGAAGAATCTATTACAGACTCTTGAGAATCTAAGAATGAGTGGCAGCCCAGTTGTTTTAATCCCTGAATCGCACTGATTCATAGATTCAAATCTCCCTTAATTTATTGGTGATAATACAAGTATGAACACAGGACACATTTCCAAGTGACTTCTTTTAGGAAATGCAGTTATATATTTGTTAACATTAATACGTAGTAACAAAAAATATGCTAAGATTCATATAATAGAAAAAGGTTCTACTTCTGTTAATTAAAATGCAAATGCATTTAAAGTATACACATAATACAAAATTGGGCAAAATAAATTTATCAGAAGGAAAAAATTTCCTATTTAGACTTCCTGTTTCAAAACTGCATTAGTTTCTTATTCAAAAAAGGACATCAACTTAAGTACCATTTATTACATCAGCACTACCAATGCCTTTGTTACCCAGTTTGAAAGAACAGATCAGCTGTCAGTTTCACCTTAAAGAAAATGATTTCCTTTATCTGGTTTGCAACCAGAGAAATGGAAAAAGTGAGCTCTATATATGTACTATGACTTGAAATGCAATAAACTAATTTAAAAGAAAGGAAAATGATTTCCTTCTGTTTTGATAGTTGAAACGTTAGAAGGAAAATAGACCCAGTGGGGCTATGCTCATAAGCAAGAGATGGGTGTATTTCAAATGGCAGTGTTATTCCAAGGAGACTGACAGATTTTTATTCCAAGGGTTGGCTCAATAGTTCATTACTGAGAAAGTGTGTTTGATCAGGCAAGACCTTCAAATCAGAGCTCCTTTGTGGTCTGGGGAATGCTAATGACTGTCTGACAGCTTGTCACAGACATTGGATTTTTTCCCTTGCGTCCTTGGCTGGGTTTCCTCCTTTCTGGTGGCTGTGATGCTACAGAGTGCCAAGAAACACCATACTATGATCTTGAGAGGATTCTGTTCCAGAAAACCTTCTTTCACTGTGATCTCTGTTACATCTCTATTCCAGGTCTCTCTAGAAGTTACAGTCGCACTAGGAAAGTTTTAATTTGCATTTGTGTTATGTCACTTTTCTATTCCCCAATTTCCCCAGTGGATTGAAGTTCCTGGAGGGTCTGATTGTCTTTAACACAGAGAAGTTCCCCCAGAGATTGTACCTTTGACTTAGTTTACAGTCCTTAAGAACAGTGTTTCCACCCCAAAACTCTTACAGACTGGCAAATGTCCTAAATTGAGTGGGAAAGAGGAAGGGAATAGGAAGAAATGAAAACCAATCCAAGTCACAGTACTCATATTTCACATCCCTGAAGATGGAAAGGATGCTAAGCAAGAATCTTTTGCCTCTCTGGTCTCATCTCTTACAGAGTACCTCTCAGAGATGCTCACCAACCACTTTTACTTGGGGGTAAAATTATTGCATGCACAAATTATGATTCTCATGATAGATGATGGCTAAAAAAAACAATCCCCAGAGGCAATAACACATTGGAGGTTATGGAGGGAGTGCTTCACAAATGTACCAGCCCAGGGTACGAACACATGTTTGTTCCAGGCAATTTATACAGGATTTGTGCACTTTGGCTTGCACTCCTTCACCCTCCCTGGAGTGTAAAGGACTATAGTTATTCTAGTTTTTGATGAGGGCAATTGTCTACATGAGAATAATTCCAATAGGACTGAGTGATGTTTCAGAGCATGATGGATGCCATCATTTCTACTGGGGTTTAATAGGAAAAGTACAACCTGCCATGCAGAGGAAGGAAAATGGATTGTCATTTCTCAGGACCAGAACACGTGGTAGGCATCAGAACTGTGAGTGTGAAGGAGTCATCTCTCCATTGATTGTAATAGTAGATACAGAAAAGTGTATATGTAGAAGTCAACATCGGGAGGGGCACATACCAAAGCTGAGGGCTTGCAGCAAAGTTTGGGCAGAGCAGAAGGTATGGCTGATCTGGAAGGTCTATGAAAATGAAAAATGGGATAAGGTAAAAACTAAGTTCTTTTTTAAAGTCCTAAAAACTGCTCATTGTTGTGTTTCTGTTATGGGTAACGAATAGGAGTGAATGAGGCAGAAAGTGAGACTATGAGTATTGCATGGCTAAAACCAAGTGTCTAGGAGTTGAAAAGGAAGACCTTTTGTCATGACTAATGTAGGCAGAGCCTGTAAGTGGGAGGCCCAGGATATACAGCCACGTAAAATCCTGAATACATGTTTGGGGGCACTGGGATGACCAGGAGGCTGCTCTTGGAATGTTCATCCCCCTGTCTTACCCCAGTGCAGAATATGAGCTTCTTGTCTTGCTCACCCGTCTCTCAGCTCCCAGAGAGCTTGGCACATAACAGGTGCACAACAAATGTTTGCTGAAGAAGTGATTAATTAGACTAGCTAGTATTCCATCTCACTTTCATTATTGGACAGATAGATGAAGAGGCAGCCAGTCAGCCTGTAAAAATCCATTCTGGATTTCGAAACAATTAGAAGCCATGCATTTGGGTAAGAGCAGAAAATCCCTCTTGTGCTTCTTCCCTTTCTCTTTTCCATACTCACCACCACTTATTTCCTTTTCCCTTGATCTGCAAAGGATCTGTTTTGTACATGTCAAGTCCCAGCACTATATTTCAGAGTGATTACTCACTTCCTGTCCCATCTCTGTTGAATAACACAGAAGGGCATTGCCCAGCTCCTCCACAAGAGAGCTTTTCTCAGCACCACCAGGATAACTGGGAGGAATGTTTCCCAGTACAGATAAGGCCTAGGTAAAAAGTAGAGTGAAATATGGATGAGGGGTGGATGAGATCTTCCTGGAGGATACTTTTATATCATCCTGAAGCTCATCTATTATTGAGCCATGAGTCAGTCCTGATTTAAAACTTCAGCTTGCTGCACAACTACATTCAGCAAGGCTTTAGAATGGCAGAGTGACTTCCTACAGGAATACTTAGTTTTTTTTCCAGGGATAGATTATAGCCTTGGCACATTGTCTAAGTGGTTCAGATTCTTCATTGCACTTGGGCAGATCTCCTTTTTTCAACTTATACCTATGATCCTTAGCTGCTACCTCCAAACCTTTTTGAAATTAGGCAATGAAATATGAGCTAATTCCCTATAGACACCTTTATCCAGAAAAGAAAAGAAATTGGAAATATGAAGAATCTGCAGTATGTATGCTTTTGGTTTCCTAAGGTGATACAGAATATTTAAAATGCAGATGGATTTTTGACAAGATTACAATTGAGATATTAAATCCCTAGCATCTACCAAATTATAAATTATTTGAGCAATTTTTCTCTCCGTTCCTCAACCTGAGCTCAACATAGTGACTTCATCACAGCCCTCACTGAAAAAGCATTCATTAATCAATGTGACATGAAGAATTTGGATAAATGATTCCTAATTTTTCAGTTTAATGAGAGAAACAAGCCAATAGACAGAGATGTAGGTTTGATAGAATATGCATGTTCTCTTGAGTATTTGGAATCTGGCATTTCTGACATGCAGAGCCTGTTAGGATTTAGCATCAGATTTTATGCTGCTAAGTTCTTCTGTATATCTTATGTTTACCAGTTTGGCATCTGTTTCTCCTGTACTTTCTACTGTAATACTCATGCATCTTATTAATATAGACATATATTTTTTAAAAGTGGAGGAATAGATTACCCACCATGGTCAGACAGGGGATGGTGGCGAGACAGGAGGGAGTTCCTTCTGAATCACTGGATCCATTTGATATGCAAGAGGATTTGCTCCCCTGTCTCCTCTACTTCATCAGCTGTGCTGACAGAAACCAAAAGTATTCAATATATGAGAATTCAGAAATAAATGTACCAGTGGAAGAAAGGATGCATCCGGATGCCTCTTTTTCACTGACAGGCTATTCCTTTGGTGCTTTTACTTGATCCCATCCCACACTTTGGGGAATTGTGGTTGAGGACTTGCCCCTAATTATAAGATTCTGGCTGTTGAAGCTGTTGTTTATGCCTGAACTACTACTCAGAATATCACTATAATTACACATCTGCCACTCTGAGTTCTGCAAAAATAGGAGCATGACATAACTGGGAAAGGTTAAAAATGTGCTTAGTCCTCAAAAGAAAATGGGCTAAAAATTTGCTGGTATTTCATTATACTTCTGTTTTAAGATAATCTTTATTGCAATAGTAATATCTTGAATGCATAACATTCTTTGAAGTTTTAGCCTTTATGTATACTTTCACCCCCACCCCCAAATTGTGTTGTAGGCCTGATGGTTACCATTATATCCAACTTGATATTAGAAAACACAAGCAAAATGTCATGCTGCTCAGTGTCTTCTCTCTGTTCCATGATCTGTGTGGAGATCATGTGTGCCATAACTTCTTACATGTGGGTAGAAGATTGACAAATCATTATCTCTAACTCAGACTTCCTTTAGAGATCAAGCCCCACCACTCCTGGACATTGATATCACACATGTATCAAAAAATTAGTATTTAAAAACTGAATTCATCTTGTTAACTCTGATCTTGCTGATCATTTGGTAAATGCCCTACTACCCAACCAGTTCACTGGGCCAGAGTCCCAGGCTACAGCCCTCTACCTCCATGTCTTGTCTTATATATCTTCTCTCTATATAGTGGTTTCCTCCTCTTATTGCCACTGTATAGTCAGCCCTACATAATCTCTTCCATGGACCACTGAGATTCTGTGTTTTTTTTCCCACTTCTAGTCATAACTAATGCAATTCATGGTTACCAGAATGAGATTTTTAAGTCACATGGGTGAAACTGTTAATTTCCTATTTAAAATATTTAAATAGCTTTTTTGTGCCCTACAAGACCATGTCCTAATTATTTCATATGGAATATATGATCCAACCCTTGCCACTTCGCTGACTTCATAGCCTTTAAGTTTTATATACACCCTTCTTTGTAGTTTCGCAGAAGAGCACATAAGCTGGATTCACATCTCCTACTATCCACAGGAAGAAAGTCATGTAATTCCATTTACATAACATTCTTAAAATGGCAAAATTTTAGGTAACAAATAGTTTCTAGGGGTTAAGGAGGGATGAGGGCAGAAGGCAAGTGGGCACGGTCAGGGAGTGGTGTTGAGAAATGTTTTGAACCTTGACTGCATCAATTTCAGTATCCTGATTGTCATACTGTGCTACTGTTTTGCAAGGAGTTATCATTGGTAGAAAACTGTAATCTTTCTTGCTTTCCATTAGTTCTTACATCTATATACAAATCTATAATTACCTCAAAATTAAATTTAATGAAAAACATAACTGACACATTATACTAAATATATGTTGGTATATGACCAAATACTTCCAGGATTATTAAAAACTGAATTCTAGTGTCTTGGTATGTTCTTGTTACTATAACAAAAGGCCTGGGACAGGATAACATAAACAATGGAAATGCACTTTTTACAGTCCTGGCGGCTGGAAATCCAAAACCAAGCATCAGGCACTGGTGTCTGGTGAGTCTCTCTCTCTCCTTCCAGGATGGTGCTTTGTTGTGTCCTTCAGGGGGATGAATGCTGTCCTCACCTGGAAGAAAGGCAAGAGGGCCTACTTAGTTCCTTTCAGCCTTTTTATAAGGCTGCTAATTCCATCCAAAATGCCCCATGTCTTGATACTATCATGTTGACAATTGAGTTTCAACATATAAGTGTCAGGAGGACACATTCAGACCGTAGCACTCATTAGCTTTTTGTGAGTTACACAGCCTTAATTCTTCCAAATCTCAACTTATCTCCAAATTACATACTGAGGCAACCCAATATCCCAAACATGCTATAAAAATACCAAAATATTGGTTAGCAACCCCTGCACTGCTCGCCCCTAGTTCTGAGCAGCCTACCCCAGTGTGCTGAGCAGCTACTAGAATTTTCTGTGTAGGTAGCGACATGAAAAGAAGTTCTGCCTTATTGTGCTGTTTTGAGGACTAACTGAGATGAAAAATATAAAAATCCCAATGCAGGGTCTGGATGATAGAAGGTATTAAAAAACATGTAACTGATTTGGAAATATTTTTTCCCTTCTCAAAAGAAGAAATTTAAATTTATGGCCATTTACTATATATTGGGCACTTTACATAACAATTAAAATCTCACAATGATTTTATGAATAGTATAAAATTTAAACAGCATTTGATCCACAAAGAAACAAAGCTCAGGAAAGTTCATTAACCTGTTCACAACCCCACAATGAGTGACAACTAATCCAGTATTTTAACCCAGGGGTTTTCATTCCAGAACCCAGTTCTTCACAAGGGAGACCCTGGATGCACTGATGAATTCATAAACCAATAGGACCTTGGGAGGTGGTGGACACTGCCCACTTGGCTGCAGCAGGTCAGTGAGGGCATGCTCTGGAAGGGTGTATCTTGTCCTTGGCTTCTTCCCCTTTCTCACAGTACTGCCCAGCAACCATGAGGGAGCAGCTTTGCTTCACCATGTGCCCCCTGCCACGTTTTCCTTCACCATAGGCACAGAAACAATAGAGTCAAGTAACCATAGACCAAAATCTCTAGACCATAAGCCAAAATAAACCCTTCCTCCTTTGGAGTTATCTCAGGCATTTTGGGAGAGCAACAGAAAGCTGACTTATAAGTATTATTGTTGAATGAAAAACCTATCTTTGTCTTGTAGGGAATCAGAATGTATTAGCCTAAGATATGCCACTTTTGCATAAGGATTATCCTATATTGAAAACCAGTAGCAGAAACAAAATAGTCTTCTTCCCTCCCACCATTTGCTTAAAAGGAGGCCATAAAGTTCCATTTGTAAAGTGGTTCCTCCTCCTGTATAGGAAGAGGAGGAAAGCTCAGATTCTTCATCACTGTTGACAACTCTAGGCTCTTACCAGCCCAGAGATGGCACAGAGAAGACTCTCAGCAACCAACTTTACTTCTCAATCCTATCTTTCATTTGCTTCTTTCATATGTTTACCTCCCCACAGTGTGCCCCCCCAAAGCTTACACCCTTCCATGTCCTTCACAATTTTTATTAAGTTGCTACATAAGCCTGTGTTTTAACCACCCTTTGAGATAGTTTCTCCCACATGTGTGCGTGCAGCATGTGTTAATACTGTTTTTCTCTTGTTAATATGTCTTTTGTTAATTTAATTTCCCGGGTCCCAGTTTGGAACCTAGGAGGGTAAAGGAAAGGTTTCTTTTTCCTCTATTACAATATAATTAGAGAGTTAAAGAGTGGGACTCAGGGTAGGCCAGATGCTCACAAGGGCTTCATTTCTATTATCAAAATAAATGCAGTAGTATTTATAATATAACCTAAGTAGTATTTTCGATACTAGCAGTAAATAGCTCTTTGGTATAGGTAGTATGTCATATTTTTTGGGAAAGAAAATTGATAGGGTTTTGAAATGGTTTGTCCCTCAAAGTTTCATGTGTTGGAGGTTGGTCCTCAGTGGGGGATGTGGGAGGTTCTTATGCCACTGGGGCACTGCCCTCAGAAGGGATTACGGTAGCTCTCCTTGGATCCCCGAACTCTCATATGAGTGAGTTGTTTTAAGAGCTATCCCAACCCATGAATTGCTCTCTGGCTTCTTGTGTGGCATCTGATCTCTTCCTCCCACATCCACTCCTGCCAACTGCCATGAGGTGCATACAGTCAAGAGGGACCCTTGAAAGAGATGGCAGTATGTTTTTTGGGCTTTCAGATTTCCAAACTGAGTCAAAACAAACTTCTTTCATCAACTAGTTGACGGTGTTATGATAGTAGCAAGAGAAATGTTGTAATACAAACCATAAGTAGTCCTCAGCTCAGAGACCCCCAGGAGGCAAGGAGATTGCAGCCTTGTAGCAGACAGAACGTAGCAGAGGGTACTAAGTCTAGTACTCTAGTGCTACCTTTCTGTTTAGGACCACCAGAGTTCTTAGAACAGGCACAGGAAGATTTGACCACTTTTAAGTATTTATTCAAGGCAAGTACCATTCCTTTTCATCTATTTCAATAATACTCAGTGCTTATACAGGCCACATGGCAGTTTTTTAAGAAATAACAGAATATTCAAATTAATAGACAATATACCAAAAGAGGAGAGAGTGATCTGTGTAATCCTAAAGTGATAATAGATGAATGTAATACAATCAACTTAATGATGAAGATCTCCATGAATTACCACAAAATGTGATCAATTTCCACAGAGTAAACTGTTGCTTTGGGTATAGTGACTAAAATAGCAGCCCTCTGGTTTCCCTGTCAGAGAAAAGCATATTGGTTTGGCAAATGTTTAATAGACACTTTGCTTTCCTTTGTAATGAATTCAACACAATCCACTTTAAAACAAATGCTTATTGAATACCTACTGAGTGTAAGGCAATCTTTTAGGTCTGAGAAAAAAATAAGTCTCAGTACTTTCTCTAAAGACAATAAAAAGAAACAATACATCAATGATGAATAAATTATTATAATCTTTGCAGATTGGGATGAGCAAGCACATCTCATCCAAATGGAAAAATTTTCTCTTACATTTGAGATGACATTGGAAGGTAAGCAAAATTTCAAACACTCAGATAAGGAAAGGAAAAAGTGTCAAAATATGAGGCAGATGAATTTGGAATATGTCGTCATTTCAGGCTGCTATGACAAAACAAACTGGAGTTATAAATAACAAATGGATTACTTACTGTTCTAGATATTGTCAAGTACAAGATTCAGGTGCTAGAAGATGTGGTTTCTGATGAGGGCCATTTCCTGATTTATAGATGGAAGCTTCTTGCTGCATCCCCACATGGAGGAAGGGAGTAGCTAGCTCTCTCCAGTTTCTTTGATAATGGCACTAGTCCCAGTTATGAGGATTGATCCTTTATGATCTAATCATCTCCTGAAGATCCCCATCTCCTAACATTACCACATTGGGGTTTAGTATTTCACCATGTGAATTCTGGGGGACTCAGGCATTCAGACTATAGCAAGGAAGAATAATGTGTTTGATAGGAACTGAAGGGATCATGGTATGTAGGGCTGGTCTGTGCTCTCCTATATGTTAGCCATCAGTCACAAGCCGCTGGAATACTCAGCACTCAACATGTGGCTAATCTAAGTAGAAATTTGCGGCAAATGTAAATACACACCGGATTTGGAATACTTCATTTTAAAAATGTAAAATGTCATTTTTTATTGATTAATGTATTGAAATGTTATGTCAGATTGAATAGATTATAAAAATTAACCACCTGTTTCTTTTTTCTTTTTTAACATGGCTACTAGAAAACTTTAAGTTATATATGTGGCTCATGTTATTTTTCTGCAGGATTTCACTGTGTCAAATTATTGCCTAGCTGCCGGGTGCGATGTTGCACACCAGTAATCCCAGCAGCTCTGGAGGCTGGGGCAGGAGTATCACAGGTTTAAAGCCAGCCTCAGCAACTTAGCGACCTAGTAAGACCCTGTCTCAAAATAAAAAATAAAAAGGCCTGTGGATGTGGCTCAATGCTAAAGTGCCCTTGGGTTCAATCCCTGGTTACAAAACAAAACAAAATCATTGCCTAGCTTGAATAACAGTGTTGAAAATGCACTCCCTCAACATTGGATTTTAGAAAGGTAAGGAGGTTGTGACACCTTAAACAGGAAGGGCACATGCTCCTTTTGTGATAATGCTTCATAATCAGAAACAAGAACCAAGAGGTGGGAAATGGCTGCAACAAAAGCTACTCTCTTTGAATGGGTGCTTTATGGTTTTATTTGTAATACAAATAAATGATAAGTGATAACATCATAAGGAGGAAAACTGAACAATTAATTAAGTAGAAATTAAAATATTCCTGAATAAACAGTGGATCAAAAAAGAAATCAAGGCAGAAATCAAAATATAAGACAGAAAAAATGGAAACTCATCATGCCAAAACTTATGGAATGCAGCAAAATTCATACAACTCAATATCCACCCCCCAAAAAATAAAAATAAAAATAAAAAATAGCCAAAGGATCTGAGTAAACATTTTTCTAAGGACAACATAAAAATGGCCTCAGGGATATGAAAAAGTGTCCAATATCACTAATCCTCAGGGAAATATAAATCAAAACTACAAGATATAATCTCATACATTACAATAGCTATTATTAAAAGTCAAGAAATTCACTGTCATGTATATCTAAAAAGAATAAAAAAAAGTCAAGACATCAATGTTAGCAAGGATGTAGAGAAAAGAGAACCCTGTACACTACTACAGGGAATGTAAATCAGTATAACATTATGGAAAATAGTATGGAAATTCTCTCTCTCTCACACACACACACATACACACACAAATCCTAAAAATAAAACTACCGTATGATCAAAAAATTCTACTTCTGTGTATGTATCAAAAGGAAATGAAATCAGTATCTCAAATAGCTATCTGCACCCCATATTCATTTCAGCCTTATTCACCATCACCAAAATATGAAAATAATCTAAGTATCCTTTGATAAGTGGATCACAAATCCTGCCATTTGTAATAACACAGATTAACCTAGACGACATTATGCAAGGTGAAATCAACCAAGCATAGAAAGACCAAGTGTATGATCTCACTTAAATTAAAACCTAAAAAATAATATAAAGTAGTTGAGCTCATAAAGGCAGAATAGTAATTGAGGTGTTGGTCAAAGGGAACATACTTGCAGTTAAAATTTGGCTAACTTCTGGAAATCTAATGGATAGAATGGTGACTATAGTTTATTTATTATATACTTGAAATTTGCAGAGAGATCTTAAATGTGCTTACCATAAAAAAGTGAGTAAATTGATTAGGAAAAGTATTTCAAAATGTATTTTCATATTAAAATACATTGTGCACCTTAAATACACACAATGTTTACTTATCATACCTCAGAAAGATGAGAAAAAAAGATTATATACATATTAAGGAAAATAGAAACTTCTGCAAGAAAAAAATGTTATTAGTCAATCTCTCTAGCCTCCAACTTTCATTTTCCCTTGGAAATGATTGTTCTTTATAATGGAATTGTTAAAAACTAAAGGTTGCTTAGGAACCCAGTTATTGAGGTTTTTTTTCATAGTGTCTGAAACTTGAAGTGCTTTAGCATAGATAGTGTGATATGTAGGTGTGTGTTTAAGTAGGTTTGTAATCCATACCCAAGGAGATGTTTAACACCCAGAGTCCTCCAACCGTACATTCACACTTGAACAATGGTTGCCTGTGAAAGTGCCATACTCTGGATGACATTTCTGCAAGAGCTTCAAAAATTGTTAACTGAATCTTCACTTAAGGAGCTGTAAAGGGAGAGTAGAAAACCATTTTCCACAGTGAAAAGAGTGCTTTCCCCCCACCCTCAGATGAACAGGAGTGTGCAGTGTGTGAAGCTGAGGAGCTTAGCCGCCAAACGCTTTGGGAAAAGACTTAAAATTTGCAACCCTGAGCGGGGTGTGGTGGCACACGCCTATAATCCCAGCACTTTGGGAGGCTGAGACAGGAGAATCGCGAGTTCAAAGCCAGCCTCAGCAACTGTGAGGCACTAAGCAACTCAGTGAGACCCTGTCTCTACATAAAACACAAAATAGGGCTGGGGATGTGGCTCAATGGTCGAGTACCCCTGCGTTCACTCCCTGGTACCAAAAAGAAAAAAAAATTTGCAACCCCATCCTGCATTCCTCTCCTTAATGGAGTGTTTTCTTCTCTGTTCCAATTATGAACTTACTGATCTCTCAATAAGAAAAGAAGTTTTCATTTTGCCTTGGAATTAGTCTGCTTATAATAACTACTGGTGCATGCATCTTGGTCTGAGACTTAACTACGTGAGAGGTTGTGGGAAGTCCTACCTCAGTGACTACACATCCTGGTTTGCCCAGGAGGGTTCCAGTGACATTCATTGTCCAGTTCATTATTAATAATGCCACATTTAACTCCTAAGAGCATCCAAGTCTGAATGATAAATTATATGACTACTCTTGTGGTTTTGGTTTTTGCTGTGTGGGGGTGCTGGGATTGAGCTCAGGGACTCAAGCATGCTAGGCAAACACTCTACCACTGAACTACATCCTCAGCTTCTTCTGGTATTTAACAAATATGTCCATGTGTTTTTTGCCATTTCTCCCTTCAAAAGATGGAAACAAATTTTCCAACCTTTGAGTGCAGACTGGATTTAGTGACTGGCATCTAAGGAACAGAATAAGGCAGAAGTGACTGTCATATAAGTCACCCTTGCTCTCTGTTGGATCACTCACACTAGAGGAGGCCAGCTTCCACAGTATGATGACACCCAGGCAGCCCTGGGAAGCCCACATGGCAAGAAATCCAGGAAGCCTGCCAACATCCTGGGAGCAAGCCATCTTGGAAGTAGATTCTTTGGCCCCAGCCAAGACTTCAGAGACTATAGCCCAGCTGACAGCCTCACTACGACTTCATGAAAGGCCCTGGGCTAAAACCATTTAGCTATGCTGCTGGAAAATCAGTTTCCTGGTTTTCAGAAACTGTGCAGGGATGTAAATATTTGCTTTAAACTTCACAAGAAGCCCTATGAGATGTGTTCCTGTCACAGTACGTAAAGGTAAAATAGCCAACTGGTTCCCACAGCCAGGTGGTAGTGGGGCCAGCTGTCAGCATAGGTCTATCTGACTCCAACTGCTCTCTTCTCAGCACTTAAAAGTAAGCTTTATTGCCTTGCAAAAATGAGTTCAGAAAAATGATATAACAGATTTTGACAAAAGGCCATAAGCAAATGTAGAAAGGCTTTGTCTGAAAGAGGTATTAAATCTAAGGTTTCATATGCTCTTTTTAATTTTTATTTCAGAGCAGATGATACATTTCACATGGTTGGAAACAAAATGTATTTCAGTGAAATCTCTCTCACCTGTAACCCCAGGACCTAGTGCCCCTTCCTGAAGGTATATCATTCCAGAAATGTTCTGTGCATCTGTAAGACGATATATACATACACCTTCCACAATCATCTGTTAATACATTAACGTTAGCATAGAACCTATACTGGCACCTTATCTTTTCACATAAGAATGACTTGGGCATCATTAAGTATCAATACAATAAAAAAAGTACCTTTTTTACAGCTGCCTTATATTCTAGTTAATTGTGTAAGAATTTATGTAATAAGTACCCTGTTAATAACCATTTACTAATTTTTACCCTGTTATTTCAAAACAATTCTGTGATGAATATCTTTGTCAACACATTGTTTCCAAATGCAAGTCCTACCATAGCCTACCCCACTAAACTGACTTGCTAAAGATTCCATCCTAAGCTATTATTTAGTGGCTCAAATTTAAAACTATGAGTATCGTGTCATT
This sequence comes from Geosciurus inauris, assembly GCA_004024805.1. Classification (NCBI taxonomy): domain Eukaryota; kingdom Metazoa; phylum Chordata; class Mammalia; order Rodentia; family Sciuridae; genus Geosciurus; species Geosciurus inauris. Next base: position 14,429 of record PVHX01021108.1, on the reverse strand, counting down.
TATTTTATTTCTAATTTGGGCCCTGTTAAGGGTAGACATAAACCAAGATAGCCACTCTCTAGTATTGCCCTGACCAAGGAAAAGTTAGCTTTGAGTACATCCATTAGGGGAGTCATAATGAGGAGGTGAAACACAACAAAAAAAGAGAAATGGATCACTTACTTATTCCAGAGAGGTCAGGAGTGCCCATAGGTGGCTAATGGGACATCAGGAGGCAACAGCGAGTTGGCAGAGAGCAAATGGGGAGCGAGATGGAGTCTCCCAAGCATCACTCCTCAGGCTTCTGCGTGGTTTTATAGATTGTCTGGTTTGAAGAAAACACATGCACAGAGGACGTATTCACGTGACTCTCATGTTGACCATTGAGTTTATCATGGTCAGCAGTAGTGGGCTTGTGTCTGTGGGATGAGTGACACATGCGCTCTATTGCAAACCACCACAAACGGAGGGGAAGTTGGGGAAGAGTGGGTTTCAAATAACTTATGTAAGGACTAAAAATGGATGCCAAGCCAACTATATTAAACAATTTTATGAGAGTACTGAAACTGAAGGCTTCCTCTTCATCTATTCTGGGAGTGGGATTAGGGCAAAAGAGCACATTATTTCTCTTAAATAAATCAGTAGGTTTTCATCTTCTAATGTATTTTATCAGAAAATAGCTGATGAGATGGTTTGAACCTGGCAGGCTTATTAGTTTGGTATTCAGCACATTCTCATTTGTGCAATTAAGGAGATGGTAGCTACTTTTGTATATATATAAAAAGTTTTTTCCACAAACTCCCCCTATCCTCCCTGTTCTTACTACCCACCCCTTCCTCCTTCACCTTTTGATACTCAATTGTGCAGGCCTGAAAGAGAGATTCACCTTCATTCTCCTATTTTCTCTCCCCCACACTGTGGTAAAATGGTCATAAGATCCTGAAGTGACTTCAGATGCTCTTTCTTGGTTGCCAGGACAATGGGCCAGCTGGAAGGAAGCTCCTTCTCACAGTAGAAGATGCCCTACTTACACCAGCTGCTCAAGAGGCCCTTCCCTCCCTTATCTCACATAACCCATGAAGCTTTCACCTAAAGGACAACCAGCATTCCCAGACAAGCTCTGTAAACAGCAGTCTCTCATAGGGTGTCTCTCCCTGCAACAGGCTGCTTCCTCACATCTGCTCTATAAAAAGGAAGGGTATCAAGTGTGCTGATTCCTCCAATGGAATATAAACTCCCAGTGTACATCCTGCAGGGAGCCCTGCCCCAGCACACCCCTGTGGGAGGGGGGAGGATGGAGACCTCTTGCTATTTTTCCCTTGATGGCCCAGTCCCATAATTCCTCCCTTTCCCCAACACAGCCTATTTCTAAAGCCCTGCTGTAAAAGGTTGTGGAATTTGTCCTGACCCTACCATGGTAAGTGGTAAACACGAAGAGTCCCATATTGCATGACATTTGGCAATTTCCAAATCTTCCTAGTTAAGTGACAACTGGACCACTGAAGGTCAGAGTTGGCAGGTAAAGCAGAGAGCAACATTTTTCTTTCTCACCTGTCCAGTTCAAACCTGCTCCTAGGCCAGCTGTGGAAGTTCTGTAACCTTTCTGACCATTGTCACACAATAAAAAGTGTAGTATAGTTGACCCAGCTGCAGAACTGAGGAGACACAAACATCAGAACCACTGCCACAGCTGCCCCTTGCCTGGTGGCAACTTCACGCAGCACGGAGCCTTTGAACAAAGAGTAGATGACCAACTTACCCTAGAGAGTACTTTGCAAAGTCCCCCAGGATAACAGAGATAGAAGCGTGAGAAGCACTGTTCTGTGTTGGATAAAACCAGGCTTCTTATGTCAGAGCATGTCAACATGAATAACTGATCAAAGTAATTAGAAGGTGCTTACAGTTGAATGCTAATCAAACTTTCTCCCTGTTGGTGAACGGATACAATGTGGTGAGCATTTCTACACTAATTTGTGAGGTGTATGAAGATGAGAAGGATAAAGATATATTCCTACATATAGAATATGACTCTTAGAAAACATTTGGAATGAATATATGGTAGAACACTAGCAAGATGCACCTATTCTTGAATTTTTAAAATGCTTCACAAGAAAAAAAAGAGGATGCTACCAATTGAGATTGATTAGTTCATACAACCACAGGGCATTAGAGCAGCAGTTCTAATGTTTAGAAATTTAGAAGTTTTGAAAGTTATTTCTTTTTTCTGTTAATTTCAAGCAGACAAACCAAGCACCAAATGAGTACATGCAGCTTTGGAAAACTTTTTTATTTTACTTAGGCTTGAGAAGTTTGAAAATAAAATACTTTGCATTTTAAGTTGCCAATAAAACTTTTCCCCAATATGAATTTGCAATTCAAGCAGTAAAGTCATTCAGAGAAACATTATGTCTTCTCTTTAGGTTCACAGAGTCTGCCAACTTTTTATAGGTTTCTACTCAACTAGAGAAATCTCTATAAGAGGCTCTTTAAACATACGTTGTCTAGTATAACCCCCCAAAACTCATTTCCCACACTAGTTGATGCACATCACAGTACATGGGGGGGGTTATATATTTTACAAATCTGACTCAAGTGATGTTTGAGGTTCCCAATTTCTTATAGGAAGTATTTTTTATTTTTTCTTCTAGATACACATGACAGTAGAGTGCATTTTGACATATTATTCATACATGGAGTATAACTTCCCATTCTTGTGGTTGTACATGATGTGACGTTTCACTGGTCATGTATTCATATATGTACATAGGAAAGTTATGCCCAATTCATTTCTACTGTATTTCCTATTTCCCTACCCCCCTTCCCTTCATTTCCCTTTATCTAATCCAATGAACTGCCCCACCCTTTATTGTGAGTCAGCATCCATATGTCATAGAGAACATTTGGCCTTTGGTTTTAGGGGATTGGCTTATTTCACTTGGCATGATAATCTTCAGCTCCATCCATTTATGGGAAAATGCCATAATTTCATTCTTCTTTATAGCTGAGTAATTTTCCATTGTGTATACATACTACATTTTCTTTATCCATTCATCTTCTGAGAAGCATCTGTGTTGGTTCCATAGCTTAGCTATTGTGAATTGAGCTGCTATCAACATTGATGTGGCTGTGTCACGGTACTATGCTAATTTTAAATCCTTTGGGTATATACCAATGAGTGGGATAACTGTGCCAAATAGCGGTTCCATTCCAAGTTTTCTGAGGAATCTCCATACTGCTTTCCATAGTGGTTGCACCAATTTGCAGTTCTACCAGCAAAGTATGAGTGTACCTTTTTCTCCACATCCTCACCAACATTTATTGTATTTTTGATAATTGTCATTCTGACTGGAGCAAAATGGAATCTCAGTATAGTTTTAATTTGCACTTCTTAACTCTTTTGCAGCCTTAACAAGTTTTTATTTGGCTTGTTCCTGGACAATTACTTATGGAGGGGGCGCACTGCTTAATAGAAACCTTGAATAATTTATAATTTTGATCTACCTTCTAAAAAGGTGCTAGAGAAAAAAGAAATGGCATTCCTTTTGTTTTCAATTTTCTCTAATCTTGGAATTCAAACCAGTGCCTGCTTTGGTAAATAAAAAAATCAGTTATATCAATTTTGTTCTTTCAGACACTAGTAGAGACCACTGAGTATAAAAACCATAAGGGATTGTTTTCAGACAATTCAAATGCACCTTTTAGTTTAAAGCTATACAAAATTCATGTTACACATTAAGTAACTAAAATATACTATTAAAAATTTTCACATTGTTAAGATTACTCATTTCAGTTATCACTGTTAGATGAATCAACAATCAAAATTCCACCACTTGAAGTGCATATTGATTGTGAACAATATGTAGACAAAAAAGACAGATGCTCTTTACAAATATAACACATAAGTTAAACATAATCCAGTTTTGATCTAAAGTAAATGACTTGATGATTCTTACTGTCTGGGGATAGAGGTTAACTCTACAGTTTTCATGGGAATGTCATAAATCAGTTATGTCACCATAACAAGGAGGTGACAGTTGTGTACTCAATTGTGTATCTGTTAATGAAAGTTATTTACTCTAACGGAAAGAAGAGAAAATTTCACTACAGATAGACTCTCAAATGGATCATAAATGGATTCTCAACTTCTTATGATCTGCTTTTTTCCCCACATGCACCTTTCCAGAAGGATAACTTCTAAAGTGCATATTTTTACATTATATAAATTCTTAATTAGCCTGTCTTGTTTAGATTGTTTGTCATTACCTGTGACATGCCTATAACTACTGTAATACTACTTTAAAGAAAAAAACTATGCTAAGACAGATAACTTATATCACTCATTAATAGGTAGTTATGCTATAGGATCTTTAAAACCAAGTATATTTTTAATGAGCTTAGGTGAATAAAGGCCCAACTAAAACTTTCCAAGACAAAAACCTTCCAAAGTTCAGGGTAATAGTGAAACTCATAAGCTCTCTAATTTAAAACTTTTCTTCCCTGAAAAATCTAGGCTGAGCCACCTGCAATGTAAGGATTCTCTAGTTTCAGGATTTTTTAGTGTTGTTCTCTTCCATTTCCACACTGTTTGGAGCCCCTCCAGGGAAACAGCACCAGAACACTGGAGATTAGAAGAAATAGGCATAAAATAGGTAATTTTCTTGAAAGGCACAGCTGTCATTTTTTATCCTGATGAAAGCCAGAGCCTAGTGTTTTCTGTAGGTTCTCTAAAGATCCCCATCACTGATGAATCTCACCTCACAGCTTCTGGATACAAGTGATGCCTTTTCCAGGTGTCTTCTTATGAGTTTCTACTCAGCACCAGGTTCTCAGAGTAAACTCAAGTGTTCCCATTGATAGCCAACCCCAGCCCTTACAACGCAGTTTGTTTGGTGGGGTTCCTCTAAAAATAACCCCTTTCAGCTGCTTCCATATGGTCCACAGAGCCCACCATACACACCCAACATTCAAACTGTAAGAGAACTGTTCATTCCTAGACAATAAGCACTCCTAATGCTGCCAGACAGGACCAGTGCCCACCGCAGCCTCCTGCTTCCTGGCTCAGGCATTCCCAGGTAGCAATGGTTCCAATAACTCTCAGACATCAGGAAATACAATTTCAAGCCTTCCAAACGCAGTTCAGGAGACTCTTCAACTCACCTCCGCATGATTCTTCACCTTCTCTTTTATAGTCTAGAGGGAGGTGAGGGGTGAGCGCTGGCATTACCATCTCCACACAGCCTGCACAGGTGACCCACTGCCTCCCTCTGGAATGTGGAAGCACTTGGCACTTACTGTCTTATTCCTGAAACTCAGGGCCTCTGCTGAAGTTTTAAGACAAAGAGAAAAGTCAGTTCCAGTACCTTGTTGCATTTTATGCTCTCAACTCTAGATGACATCTTTTAGAACATCAATTCAGGAAAAGGACAAGGAGGGAGAAGCAGTAGCATGCCATGTGTCTGAGTGACAGTAGACGCATCCCCACTTTAGGATCTCAAAGTGAAAGGGGGAGAGTCTGCTTTAAACACAGCAAACACACCTTGTTCAAATGTCTCTCTTCTCCATTCTCGAAGCTACTTTGCTTTAGACATCATTGTCTCTTGGCTGTGTGGAAATATCTCTAGTTAGCAATCTAAGTGTCTGATGATTATCCCTTCTGCTCTTGTAACAGTGGTCCACTTTATGCTTTAAATATATGGCCCTTGCTACTCTGCCATTGAATTATTTTTAAAAAAACATGTTTCTTTCTCTTACTCTCTTCTTCTCCTCCCTAATATCTCCCCTCCCTACTCTCTGGGGAAGAAGGATTTGCTTCCCCACATACCACCCAAATCTCTGTGCAGTGGCCATGGGTTTGGGGTAGAGTTCTCTAATACCTGTGCTATGATTGGTCCCCTGGGCTAAAGTGAAACCCAACTATGGACCCTGACAGATGCCACAGGTCGCCTCTCCTTTCTTTCCTGACCTCCAATTCATTATGCACATTGTCCCTCAGTAGTCTCCCTAAAAATCAAATCTGACCATAAATTAGTCTCCCTTTGAACTCTTCAGTTCAAAAGTCTTCAGAATAGAAACTGCCAGGTTCCAGCCACAGAGAATACTTAGAATTTCTTTAAATAATCAAGATGCTATTCCCAGGAGCCTCAACTCTGGGGAAATTACTTCCTTTAAAATAATCATAATGCACATTTTTCATTATAAGGTACTGTTTGTTATAGAAAATTAGGGAAATAGAAAGGACTATTTGTATCTCTATCATTGTTTAATATTTTGGTGTATTTATCTCCAGATTTGGAAAAAGCAATTCTATTTCAGTTTGGGTTCACTACTTTAGGAAGGACTGTGAAATAAATATTGTAATAAATTTGTGATTTTGCCTTTGGCTTTTTGTATGCACTATTTTCACATAAACATTTTCCTACATTAATAGAAAGCATTTAGTGACTGATACTCAACTTTCTGTCTTTCAAAGCTAAACTGCCTCTTTTTTTTTTAACTTCCTGTTTCCTTCTGAAGGAAGAGGTCAATGCAAATAGAAAACACGTAGTGGTACTGATTTCACGGTATTTCCTGCTCAACAAGAAATTCAAGTACCAGAAGTCTTAATCTCTCTGATCTTCCAGTTCCTCTTTGTGTGTGTGTGTGTGTGTGTGTGTGTGTGTGTGTGTGGTACTGGGTATTAAACACACTCTACCACTGAGAAATATCCCCAGTCCTTTGTTTGTTTGTTTGTTTTTCTTTTGAGACGGGGTCTCTCCAAGTTGTCGAGGGTCTCACTAAATTGTAATGCTGGACTTAAACTTGCAATCCTCCTGTCTCAACTTCCTGAGTCACCAGGATTACAGTCATACACCACCATGCCAAGCTTGTTAAGCCTATTTTAAAAAAATAGTTCTGAGGATTCAATGAGGTACTCTGCAGTCAATTTCTTCAAATTCCTGCAAATGGTTAGCACTCTAGGGTTCTAAACACCCTCCCCTAACTTCTACAGGTCAGAGCAATACTCAAATCGGTCCCATGGGCATTATGGGCCAGGGAATGAACTAGGGACCTTCAAGATCTGCTTCCACATTTTCACTTGTCAGAGAGAGAATGCCTCTTGGGGGGCCCTCCACACATTATCAGAGCAAGAGCCAGAGGCGGCTACTCTGACTTCCAAATTGCATTTATTCTTTTAACTGGAATTTAAATTTAAAATAAAACAAATTTCTCAGTCATTCAACCATTCACAGTTGAAAGTTTTTTAAGGAAGTTCTTAATAGGTACCTATTATATTGTTTCCAGAATGGCAACTTCTTTTATGCTTACACAAAATATTTATTTGAAGGAAGAAAGTAGGGAACAAGTAGGGGTGGAGTATAATATAATCCCAGAATAATCCTTTTTGTCCTTTCTCTATCTCTTCTTCTTCTTACTTTCAGGGGCTATGTAATTGAATTTCCATTAGTGGTAGAAAATTATGAACTAGTACATATGACAGCTGGGGAGAGACCAGGTCAGAGGAATCCCAGACTAAAAAGTATGCAGGGAAGTTCTTGACTAAGTCCTTCTGGCATCTTCTAGGCCTAGAGTCAGCTTCCATTCACACAAATGTGAGATCGACAGAATAATCAGTAATCAGCATACCCTAACCTACAGATCTGCCTAGGATTTGCCTGGAATCTGGAAATCAGAATAGAAGGGCAACTGTTGTAGCACTCGAGCTTCCTGAGCAGGCCTGGGCATGTCCCTGGTGGCCTGTGGGTAATTATTACTCATCCAGGGAGGTGCTGACCTAAACTATTCCCTTCCTCCTGGTACACTGGCTTCCTTCCAGGATCTAGAGGTCAAGAGGAAATAACACTGGAAGGTGGCCACACTCAGAGGCAGAACCCTGGGCCAGAGTCACTGCATCTCTCAGAGCCTTTGTTCCCTCATCTCTAAAAGAAGACTTTCCTTGGACACTTCTATCTAGCTCATGAACTTGCAAAAAAAATAAACTGTTAAAGCAGTTATCTTGAGAAAAGATGTTTAACATACAGCTAAGAATGACAGAAGTAGAAAAAGTGCAGAGCAGCTTTTAGAACCATCCTTACCTTCAGGAGGCTCTACTTCACTCTGTGGCTACTCCAGCCTCCTCTCTTTCCCTCCACCTTTCTTGACTTCTACCCTGCATCTTTTCTGTACCCAGATAACCCCTGCTTGCACATGACTTGTGTTGCCTTGGCCCTGATTAGAGCTCCATATGTCATTTGACATTGAACTCCACTACCAACTGAAGTTCCAGGCATGTTTCTAGTTCACAGTCCCAAGAGAGTAACCTTGGTTAAACCAGTTTTAGGGGTTGAGTCATGTCCCTCAAAAAGATATGCTCATGTCCTAACCTCTGGAACTAATGCATGGAACTTACTTGGAAATAGGATCTTTGCAGATGTAATCTAATAAAAATAAGGTCATACTACATTAGTGTAGGTCCTAAATCCAATATGATTGATGTCTTTAAAAGAAGAGGTCAAATTTGACACAGAAAAAAAAAATACTCACAGGATAATGTTATGTAAGATCAGAGGCAGAGATTACAGTGAGGCACCTACAAGCCAAAGAAAAGAAAGATTGTTGGCAGCCCCCAGACACTAAAGGAAGCAAGGAACGAATCTTCCCTAGAGCCTTCAAAGGGAATTTGGCTCTGTCAATGCTTTGATTTCAGATTTCCAGACTCCAGAATTGTGAGTTACTGTTTCTGTTATCTTAAGCCACTCAGTTTGGAACTTTGTTACAGTGGCCCTAGAAAATTAATCCATGCAGTTTATCTTTTGGTGTCAGGCCATCCTGGGAATTTGGTCATCTCAGGTCAGCTATTTACTTGTTTTGTTTGCCAAAGCACCATTTTAAATATAAGTTATTTTTCCCACCTGCAATTTTCCAGGGACAGTTTCTTTAAATAAAAGGTATGTTGGTTACTGTCCAGAACTGCCTCTTAATTCATGGTGAACCTGGGACTGTGCCACCCACACTGGGCAGCCACAAGAAACAGAATTCAACTGAGCCAACCTTGAAGGCATGTTTACCTGGCACGGCCAGAGGTAACAATATCTTAAGGAGAGCTAATGATTTGACACAGACAATTGAATAGAGCCGACACTCATGCCAAGTGAGATAAACAGAACAAGATCTCTGGCCTAAGGCTTTGGAGCAGGATGGACCCAGGTGCCAAAATGAGGAAGAAAGCAGTTTAAAACAAGACTATGAATTTTGAGAGTGTGTGATATCCTCTCTTTCCTACCTCGGCACTATGTGATTCCAGGTTGATGTGGCACAGAGAAGACAGTGGATAACTATTTTGTGCTTTCTCTGCATGTGCAATTAACTTTTTCTTGATGAATGAACCATTTAGAAACATTAGAACTCCATGAATATTTGTTCATAAAACTAATTCTTAATTTAAGAACTGAATCAGAGGCTAGAATTGTGACTTAGTGGTAGAGTGTTTGCCTAGCACATGTGAGTCACTGGGTTTGATCCTCAGCATCACAAAAAAATAAATAAATAAAAGGTAAAAAAAAAATCATCTCAAGTAAAAAAAAAAAAAAGAACTGAATCAGATACTGTAAATTATTGACCACGCTTGCTAAGTTTTTGCTTTACCACTCATCTAATTGTAATCTGCTTTCTTATGTGTTTTAATTAACTTGTTTTCATTAATGCAAAGGTGATGTCTATAAGGATGTTTAATATGATGATAATTATATTTTTTTATAATTTGCTTATAATTATAAATTGCTTATAATTTTGTGCAAAGTTAGAAAAATTATGATTGTAATAATTTTTTTTTCTATTTGCCTCAACAAATATTTTCAGTGAATAGTGTGTACAGCTTCTGAAAATTTGTTTTTTTTCTGTTATGTTTGATAACATGTATTTAAATGCAACTTTTGAGAAAAATAAATAAAAATAAAAATTAAAAAAAAAAAAAAGACTTTGGGAGGAATCTTGTTTTAAAGAGTTTTTAGGGTCTGATGCCTAAGGTCACTTAGGATTGGTTCTTACAGTTCAGATCTCTGCTTCAGATCATCACTGTTCACACATTTCTCTGTCCACTCCCACCAACTCTAGTTTAGAACTGTCACCCCTTCAGGGAAGCTCTGTTTTTACCCACCTTTGTTCCTCTACTTAAACAACCCTTTGCAAAACCTGTCAAATTATAGGATTCTCTTAAATTGCCCATGTATACACTCTTTTGAAAAGCCTTGGGAAAGATCCCTATCTGGAGCCAGAGACTTCTTGGCACCCACTTTCAGTGATGTTGTCTTTCCTTGGGAAGCAGGTGGCATTAATGGACTTTCATAATTGTCTGCTGTTCTTAAGCAAGGTGCAAGATTGTGGGTTACCTCTAAGTGATGGCATATACAGGAGATACCTAGGACAGCAAGTTTCTTGTTAAAATCCCTCCTTTTTTTTTTTTTTTTTTTTTTGGTACCAGGGATTGAACTCAGGGGTACTCGACCACTAAGCCTCATCCCCAGTCCTATTTCATGTTTTATGTAGAGACAGGGTCTCACTGAGTTACTTAGCACCTCGCCATTGCTGAGGCTGGCTTTGAACTTGCAATTCTCCCATCTCAGCCTCCCAAAGTGCTGGGATTACAGGCTTGCGCCAGCGTGCCCAGTTTAAAATCCCCCTTGATTAAGAATTAGTCTTTGATTCCTTGTAATGTTTCTACATTCAAAAATAGAGAATAATCAGCTAGATATTGCCTCATATGAGGCCATAGAGTTGCATAATCATAGACACAGAGAATATAAAGGAAAGGCTGTAGCATTTAACACCAACCTTCACCTCCCGTATAAACAGTCACTTAGTTTCACCCACAGAGGTTGGTGAACAGGCAGGACAACTGTGGCCTTAGGAGTTGAAAATTCATTGCTGCTCCCAAGCTTTAGCCGTGTGTGTAAACCTGTGTCTAGGCTGTCCCCAGCAGAGCTCTGTCTATGGTTCTGCCTCTAGTCTACAGCTCCTGAAGGTGAGTGATGTGGCAGATGGCCCTCTCCTGTCTGCCTTCCACCAGTGACACCTAGGGCAGACAGCCCATATCCTCCACAGGCCCTGGACCCAAGTGAGTAGACCTCTAGGGAGAGCCATAGCAGTGTATATCTCCTGTGAGGTCTATTTTTTTTCTCTTGAAAATCTTTATTATTACCTTAATTTTCCTTGTGATGAGACAGCATCAATGCTATCAAGAACCAAGCTTTTTTAAAAAATTTATTTTTAAAACAAAAGAATACATTTCAAGTCATAGTACACATATGAACCACAGTTTTCCATTTCTCTAGTTGTAAACGAGACAGAGTCACACCATTCATGTCTACATACATGTACCTAGGGTTGTGATTGTTGTTTATGTCATGCCTTGTGTGGGTTCGCTCGACAAGTTGGGGTCCCATGGGATGAGGAGACTGAGGAATGGGGTCCCACGGGACGAGATCTGGGGTTCCGGAGGAGGAGGGTTTATGGGGTGGACGGTTGCAGAGTCACTCACCCAGACACCGGGGGTAAGTAAAACTGCTCTGCCAAAGGGAGAGGCAGACCCATTTATTTCAGTTAGTGCAAAAGATAATATAGGGTTGTAGGACCAATCATGGCCCTGAGGTTAGGTTATAGCAAATAGGATATTGATCCATGTCAGGCGTGCAGCCAATCAGCATGGGATGAGAAAAGGAAAGGCACTGAAGGCAGCCAATCAGCATGGGGCAGAGGGGAGGGGAAATATTCAAAGTAGCCAATCAGCATAGGGTAAAGGGGAGGAGAAGTATTCAAATTAACCAATCAGCATAGGGTAAAGGAGAGGGGAAGTATTCAAAGTAGCATATCAGCATAGGGGGCACTGAAGGCAGGGAGAGCTGAAGTCAGTAGAGCATGAGACTATTAATCTCAGGGTCATGGGTTCAAGCTCCACGTTGGGCACCAGATGTCATTTATGTCGTGCCTCATGGGGGTTCGGTTGAAGAGTTGGGGTCCTGTGGGACGAGGGGACCAAGGAATGGGGTCCATCTCATTCCACCATTTTTGCTACCCTCATGCCCACTCTCTTCCCCTATCTCCCCTTTGCCCTATCCAAAGTTCCTCCCTTTCTCCCATGCTCCCCATTCCCACACCCATTATATGTCAGCATCCATTAATCAGAGAAAACACTTAGCCTTTGGTTGTTTGGGATTGGCTTACTTCACTTAGCATGATGTTCTCCAACTCCATCCATTTACCTGCAAATCCCATAATTTTATTCTCTTTTAGTGCTGAGTAATATTCCACCCACCAGCAATGTTTGAGTGTGCCTTTTCCCCTACATCCTCACCAGCACTTATTGTTGCTTGTGTTCTTGATAACTGCCATTCTGACTGGAGTGAGATGAAATCTTAGAGTAGTTTGCATTTGCATTTCTCTGATTGCTAGAGATGTTGAACATTTCTTCATGTATTTGTTGATCGATTGTATATCTTCTTCTGAGAAGTTTCTATTCAGCTGCTTAGCCCATTTATTGATTGTTTGGTTTTTTTTTTTTTGGTATTAAGTTTTTTGAGTTCTTTATATATCCTGGAGATTAGTGCTCTATCTGATGTGTGTGTGGCAAAAATTTGCTCCCAGAATGTAGGCTCTCTGTTCACCTCATTCATTGTTTCTTTTTCTAAGAAGCAGCTTTGTAGTTTGAATCCATCCCATTTATTGATTATTGATTTTATTTCTTGCACTTTAGGAGTCCTGTTAAGGAAGTCGGGGCCTAATCCGACGTGATGAAGGTTTTGGCCTACTTTTTCCTCTATTAGGTGTAATGTCTCTGATTTGGTTCCTAGGTCCTTGATCCACTTTAAGTTGATTTTTGTGCATGGTGAGAGAAAGGGGTTTAGTTTCATTTTGTTGCATATGGATTTCCAGTTTTCCCAGTACCATTTGTTGAAGAGGCTATCTTTTCTCCAGTGTATGTTTTTGGCACCTTTGTCTAGTATGAGGTCGCAGTATTTATGTGGGTTTGTCTCTGTGTCTTCTATTCTGTACCATTGGTCTACATGTCTAATTTGGTGTCAATACCATGTTGGTTTTTGCTACTATAGCTTTGTAGTATAGTTTAAGATCTGGTATTGTTATACCTCCTGCTTCACTCTTCTTACTGAGGATTGCTTTGGCTATTCTGGGTCCCTTATTCTTCCAAATGAATTTCACGATTGCCTTTTCTATTTCTATAAGAAATGACATTGGAATTTTTTTTTTCTTTTTTTTATTTAGGCTTACATGTTAACAGTGTAAATGATTCATTGTACATAGATAGACGATAACATATCAATTCTCTAGTTGTAAGTTGTATAGAATCACAACATATATGCAGTCATACATAAAGTTAGGGCTATGATAACCATCATATTCCACCACCTTTACTGTCCCCATGCCCCCTCCCCCCTTACACCCCTGTGAACAGAGATCCACCATTGTTCCCATGTCCTTCCCCATATTATGGATCAGCATCCACTTATCAGCGAGTACATTCGGCATTTGATTTTCTGAGATTGGCTTACTTCACTTAGCATGATATTCTCCAACTCCATCCATTTACCTGCAAATGCCATAATTTTATTCTCTCTTATTGCTGAGTAATATTCCATTGTGTATATATACCACAGTTTCTTTATCCAGTCATCTATTGAAGGGCATCTAGGTTGGTTCCACAGTTTAGCTATTGAGAATTGAGCTGCTATAAACATTGAAGTGGCTGCAGCACTGTAGTATGCTGTGTTTAAGTCTTCTGGGTATAGACCTAGAAGTGGGATAGCAGGCTCAAATGGTGGTTCCATTCCAAGTTGTCTAAGGAATCTCCATACTGCTTTCCAGATTGGTTGTACCAATTTGCAGTTCCACCAGCAATGTAAGAGCGTGCCTTTTTCCCCACAACCTCGCCAACACTTATTGTTGTTTGTATTCTTGATAATTGCCATTCTGACTGGAGTGAGATGGAATCTTAGGGTAGTTTTGATTTGCATTTCTCTGATTGCTAGAGATGTTGAACATTTTTTCATATGTCTGTTGATGGATTGCATATCTTCTTCTGTGAAGTTTGTGTTCAGCTCTTTGGCCCATTTATTGATTGGGTTGTTAGTTTTTTTGGTGTTAAGTTTTTTGAGTTCTTTGTATATCCTGGAGATGAGTGCTCTATCAGATGTGTGTGTGGCAAAGATTTGTTCCCAGGATGTCAGCTCTCTGTTCACTTCATTGATTATTTCTTTTGCTGAGGAGAAGCTTTTTAGTTTGAATCCATCCCATTTGTTGATTCTTGATTTTACTTCTTGTGCTATAGGAGTCTTGTTAAGGAAGTATGGTCCTAATCTGACATGATGAAGATTTGGGCCTATTTTTTCTTCTATTAGACATTGGGTTTCTGGTCTGATTCCCAGGTCCTTGATCCACTTTGAGTTGAATTTTGTGCATGGTGA
>PVHX01021107.1:0-30406 GCA_004024805.1 Geosciurus inauris | reverse complement strand
AGGGCAATTCCCATTAAAATTAGTATGAATCATTAACAATTTACCTTAGTCAAAGTTCTTGGCTTTTTAAGAAACCCTACTCAGTTCCATCTGGAAAAAATAAAGGTGGGCAAACTTAGTTCTTTCCCAGTAGTTGTATGTTCCTCTCTGAAATTTTATGCCACTTCAAAACATCTCACTGGCTATATGATTCTTCTTTCTCCCAAAAAAAAACTATCATTTTCACAAATGTTATTGGGAAAAAAAGGCAGGAAATAATGAAAAGATATTGTTCATATCCACAAAATCCTTACAATTTAACATTCTTCATTTGTTATTTACTAGAAGACAAACATACAATATTGTTTCTAATCATCACAGCTATTTGCCTGAGACATATAATTATTCCCACTCATAGACTAGAAAACTGAGACTTTTTGTGTGTAATAAATTTCCTGAAGACAATATAGTCTAAAAATCCATGAAAAATGTACAAAACAAAAATCACTTAGTTACAAACTCTAGAAATTTACTCAAAAATAATAGTCTGTGGTTTTGCAGCAGTCTACAATATTTGCCTGCTTGTTTTTTAGAGGAGGAAAAGTTTATTTGGAGGCTCACAGTTCCACAGGTCTCAGTTCATAGGCATCCAGCTCCATTCCTCAGGGCTCGAGGTGAGGCAGAACATTATGGCAGAAGAGCATGGCAGAAGGAATCATCTCATATGATGATCAAGAAGCAGAAGAGGTCTCTACTTGCCAGATACAAATATATACTCCAAAGCCACTCTCCAATTCCTACCTCCTGCAGCCACATCCTACCACTTCAGTTACCACTCAGTTAATCCCTATTAGGGGATTAATTCACTGATTGGGTTAAGATTCTCACAGCCCAATCATTTCTCCTCTGAACCTTCTTGTATTGCCTCACACATGAGCTTTTGAGAGACACCTTATATCCAAACCATAACATTCTGCCCCTGGCCCCCAAAAGCTCACAACCATCTCACAATGAAAAATACATTTTGTCCATTTCCAAGAGTGTCCATAGGCTCAATAGTTCCAAGATTGCTCAAAGTTCAAGTCCAAATTCTTCTCTGATGCTCAAGGCAATCTTGCCTTGTGATCTCCTGTAAAATTAAAAGCAATTGACAACTATCCAATATATAAAGGTACAGAGTAAACATTCCAGTCACAAAAATTGAGGCATAGAAAAAAGGGATGGAAAGCCAGCCTCAGCAACGGTGAGGTGCTAAGTAACTCAGTGAGACCCTGTCTCTACATAAAAACACAAAATGGGGCTGGGGACGTGGCTCAGTGGTTGAGTGCTCCTGAGATCAATCTCCAGTACCAAAATAAAAAAGAGAGAGAGAGAGAAGAAAAAAGGGATGGGACTGAAGCAAAAACAAAATCCAGCTGAGTAAACATGTCCTGCAGTTCTGTCTTTAGCCTCTGGAGCACAAGGCATGATGTCCTCTCCAAAGGGCTTGTGTAGCTCCACCCCTGTAGTCTTGTGGGTTGCAGCCTAAGTAGCCTTTCTGTTGGCTTGTCTCTGCTCAATGTCTTCAGCTTGCCTAGGATGATGCTCCACGTTACTGGCATTTCTTAATCTTGGGAGTCTCCTCTACAGCTTTGGTTTCCTCCTCAAATCTTCATGCCTTGCCTTCTCAGGGAGTGCCCACAGGGACTCTGACCCTGCTGCACTTTGCCTGGCTTCCAAGGTCTTCCTTTGAAATCTTGGTGGAAACTTCTATGACCTCCTAACTCCAGCATCCTGCATTCCTGCAGAACCAGCACTACGTGTTTGATGCTGAGGTCTATTGCTCACCCTGAGCAGTAGCCAAGCCTCAAAGGACCCTGGCTGCAGCAACCTCTGAGTACCTGGGTTGCTGAGCATATTGAATAAACTTCCTAGGCTCACTTGTGCAAGCAGAATTCCCCACTGGTCTCTTCTCAAGAGAATTTTCACTTTTACTCCCTTGAGCCTAAGATGGGTATAGCCTTGCCAGCTCCTGAGGTGCCCTCAAGCCATTTTCTTATTGTCTCAGGGCAAAGTCTTTAGCTTTTCTTTTCTGGCTATAACTTTCTTAGCCCCAGTTTTACTCCTGCCCTCAAGTTCAAGTTTTTCAAATCTTCCTGTTCCTGAATATCACAATAAACTTGGCTAAAAGCTTCCAGCAATACCCATGCCACTTCCTAAATAGGAATGCCTAGACTGCTTAGACATTTCTTCCACCAGACTGAGAAGTCCAGCACTTTTAAGATCAGCTTCACAGAAAGTCTCAGGACACAGGCAAAATGCAGACACCTCCTCAGCCAGAATATGACACAAATGGCCTTTACTCCAAATTCCAATAGAGTTCTCCTTCTCTGAACACTCTCGAGTCCTGTCTTCACTGTCCATGGTCCTACTGTCATTCTGGTCTTCTGAGCTCCCACCAGATTCGGCCATTAAGCTCTGCTTACAACAATCTAAAGCATTTCCAGCTTGCACTGCTAAGCATCTCAAAATTCTTCCCACCAATTCCAAAATGCTTCAAAAATTTATAAACCACACGGTTAGGTTAGTCCCAATAATGACCCCACCTCTCAGTACCAAGTTCTGTTTTTGTCAGCTACTTTACCACTATTACTAAAAGACCCAACCAGAACAATTGTAGAGGAGGAAAAGTTTATTTGAGGGCTCATGGTTTCAGAGGTCTCAGTCCATAAGCAACTGGCTCCATTCCTCAGGGGTAGAAGTGAGGCAGAACATCATGGCAGAAGAGTGTGACAGAGGGAAGCATCTTGCATGATGATCAAGAAGCAAAGAGAGCTACAAAATTTATTTTTAAAACTACTAAGTTTTGGCACTTTAGCAAATTGTCTCTTCCTTGGTCATTGTGACATTTCTCAAGTCCAAGGTCTTATTCATCTCAGAAAGCTTCTGGGAATGGTGAATTCTTGTGGACAGGTGCATAAGGGAGCACCACACTTCCCTTCTACTGGTGAGTTAGGACAAAAGAATTGACGCAAATGCTCCCAGAGAGGGAGAAATAACCAGGTGTACGGATGAGGGCACCATTTTTAACATCAAAAAACTTGATTTCTCCCATCTCCATATCCAGGAAAACTCCCATGTGACAAAGGGCAGGACTTGCAGGAATTCTTTCCTTGGTGGAACTGGCATTAATTTCTTCTGCCTTCAAGTGAATGATCCAGAAACCATGCTCAGGGGATAAATTCATGTTCCTCTTTCTTTCTACCAACTCACTACAGACACACAGCTTCCACTCCTTCCCTTCTCCCACTTCAACTTCCCAGTAATGGCGATCAGATGAGAAGCAGGAGGAGCCCAGGACACAAGTCAGGCTACTGAATCTCCCTGGCATCTTTCACCAGGTTGTGGCAGACCTTCCCACAGTGGAGACAGTCTTTAGATCACTAAAGAGCACAAGAAGGGAGTTGGCTGTAGCAGTGTCCAAGGTCACGTCCACCCAGAACCCCAAGAACTCAGTGCTCCAACATAAACCTTGCTCCAGGAATGAGCCAGGCTGCTTGAGCAGAAGTGCCAGTGCCAGTGCAGTTCTTCCATGACAGGTTTCTTGTTTTCTCTTCGACACAAAAGAGAGGTTATTGTTGAATCTTCCCTAATTGTCAGCCAATCTTGGATGCAATCAAAGTAGAAACTGTGTAAACAGGATAGAGAAATGGGATTGAAGATAAATTCCAGGCAAACTGAACAGATTATATCCACTTCCAAACTTCTGGCCATTGTCCAAGCATCACTCCTTAACAGTGAATTCAACCCAATGACCTTTTATTATCTTTTGGAAGTAACTGCAAGTCCTTCATACACAATCTGCTCTTCAGTAATTGGGAAGTGATGAGTCTAAACCTAATAAAAAATTTAAATAATACAAATATTTTTGTAGTTTATGTATAGGAATGATACTAAGTCAGAGAATCATGATAATATAATCATCTTTAATAAGAACTATTACACTATCCAAAATGTAGATAATCAAAAGACAGATAGGATGATAGATTGGGAGGCTGAGACAGGAGAATCACAAGTTCAAAGCCAGCCTCAGCAACAGCGAGACACTATGCAATTCAGTGAGACTCTGTCTCTAAATAAAATACAAAATAAGTCTGGGGGTGTGGCTCAGTGGTTGAGTACCCCTGAGTTCAATCCCGGGTACCCCCCTCCAAAAAAAAGAAAGAAAGAAATAGGATGGTAGAAATGGTCTTTCAGACCTGCAGTTTACCTTGTCTAGAGACTTCCAGGTGAGGTGCTCTCTGCTCTGACCCAGGCTTCATCTTGTTCAAGCTGAGCCAAACCGCGTCCTTAATAGAATCTAGGTAGGAATGCAGTCTCCACCCTAATCAGAATTCCTTTGTGGGTTACCTACATTCAAATAAAAGGATTTCTATGTCTAAATCTAACCATAAAGTAAAGGCAATCCTAGTGTAGTCACAGAAACATGGCTAAGGAAGTCTCAGAATTTCAAAGAAAATCACCGCATGTGAGTAAAACCAGCAAAATTCACTCAAAAATGAATAAGGTACTCAAGATAAAATCAGTTTTAAAGACAAAGCATCATTAGGGGAAATGCTTTAAAGCATTCTCAGAAAACTAATCAAGGTCTGTGTGGATGTGAATATTAAAATATAATCATTGTCATCAACTCTTCTAAAATAATAATGCCTGAACACTAAACAAAAAGATGTTCCTGACAAGGAAGATACCGGGCTGCTCCCAAAGCCCAGAACCCCTGGTGCTATACTACAGCCTGTTGCTGGGTCCTCTCACCATGGTTGCCAGTCTTTGAGTGAATTAATGTAGCCTGTTGGGCAAAGCTGATTGGACCAAAGACAGTTACTGGACAGTAAGGCTGGACAGTGCCTGTGTGATGATGTGAACCAAGGACTCCTCCAGAAAAAGCATACACTAATAATAACTAGCAGAGCTCCTTATCAAGAGTTTACAAATCACATCCTCATTTGTGTTGGAGGATCAACATTGCCCTAGGTAGAGGAGAAAGTAATGAACACTAAGGCCAGACTGATAAACTGGGTCACCAGTGCTGTCCTGCATCCCAGACTATATCTTTTCATCTCCATCCAAGAACTACCTAAGAGTTTTCCATGCTCCAGGCTTCAACTAGACAAGACATGTCCACATGGAACTCGAAGTCTTTGGTCATTCCAATCTGACCAGACCTGGCTGGGGGACAACAGTGAGTCTACTTTTCTGTCGTTCTTTTCACAAAACCTTTCTTTTTAAGGTAAATTTAACATAGTGCCAGCAATCTACAAGAGTTTGCCTACCCTATCTTGGAATATATCCAGCAATTTTGCAAAAGAAAAAAAAAAGTTACATTTGTAACAAGTTGTGTTTCAATATTAACTATGATCCTAAATGATCAGAACAATCTAATTATGTAATGATAACAAAATGATTCAGTAAATTATACAACTATTAAGTGGTAAGTACATTTAAGTGAAAATGGAAAATCTTTAAATAGTAATGTTAGAAAATAAAAAGGAATGCTTTTAAAACTGTATATATTTTATTTGAAAACACTTTAAAAATATATGTGACTCTAGCAAATACCTACAATCCTACCTATACCAGAAGTTGAGATGGGAGGACTACTTGAGCCCAAGAGTTTGAAGCCAGCCTGGGCAACATAGGGAGGCTCCCCCTCAAGATGAAGGAGAAAAAAATTATACATTTTTCTGTATATAATATATTTTATGTAAATTTTTTTCTCCTTTCTCTTGAAGAGAAAATTATGTATATATATACATACATGTATACGTATATATGAAGTGGCCTGAAGTTACCAAATAGGTGAAATTTAAAATTTTAAGTAGTGATATTAAAGTGAAAGAAGAAACTTTCCTAATATGGGAGAAGACCAGCTCTTTCTTCTAGATTTCAAAGGTTAAGGCACTGAAAAAAACAAGTTGTAGCCAAAGGAAGAGAAAACGGGACAGTGAAAATAACCCAGAAAAGAGGGACAACTTACCTAGACTTGGAGATTTTCAGTGGCGGTCTTGAACATCTACCCATCCACAGCTCCACTTCTCCTGAGGTGAGTCTGAACTCTGACAGCCTGGCTTTTTATAGCACCCTGAACACAGCCTCCACCCACAATCTAAGTCATAGACTGCACCCCAAAGATTGTACTATTTAAATCTAATCAGGTGAATTTAATAAACCTTCCTCTTCCATGTAAGATGATGGCATCAAAGCACACTTGAAATTTTATTGTTCAAAATTCAAAATTTTATGTCTTTTAGTTAAACTAGCAAAACTACTGCCACCCAAATCAGATTCTCTAATTTGAAAAATCAACTTTAAAAAACAAAAAGTATTAGAGAGCAAATATAGAAATGCACTGTTGAAGCCTAATCAGATCTTGGCTAATCACTGGTGTTCACATCTCATGAATAAACAGAATCTAAAACAGTTTTCATGTTCTTTGATTCAGCAATTCTACCTGTCAAGGACAGTTACTGGACAGAAAAAGAAAGATGACAGCCAAGTAAACCTATCTTCCTGTTATAATTATTAATTATGCCATTGTTCATTTTCAAAATTGACCTTGTTTAAGCAATAAATTATGTAATGTTTATTGAGCAATAAGCATAACTTATATGTTGTCTGTATTGATCAATAAGCATAATAATCTCATTTCTTAGGATCCCTGTTTCAAACATGAGTTCTGATATATGTATACACTGTTGAACAATTAAATCATGCTAATTAATATATTCATAATCATGTATGTGTGTATATATATGTGTGTGGATATATAAGTATATATATGCATATATTGCATTTTTAGGGATTAAACCCAGGCATCCTTTAACACTGAACTACATTCCAGCCCCTTGTTTTTGTTTTCTGCTTTTGTTTTTCATTTTTGTCTTTTTCATTATAACACAAGGTCTTGCTAAATTTCTGAAGCTGACCTTGAACTTGTGATCCTCCTGCCTCAATCTCCTGAGTAGCTAAGATTATAGGCATACATCAATGTGCCCTGCTTATACTTATCATTTTGTGATAAGTATAAGAATAATTAAAGTCCACTCCATTGGCAATTTTCAGGTATGTTATACATTACTAATTATAGTTACCATGATGTACAATAGATGTTCTGGATTTATTCCTTCTGTTTAATTGACAATTTAAACCATTTAACTAACAGTTCCCCATCCCCTGTCTTGTCACAATTCTGCTTCATTGTGTTTTGTTTGTTTGTTTGTTTCCACGTGTGTGTGACATCATGCAGTATTCGCCTCTTGGTGCCTGACTTATTTCACTATGCATAAATAATGACTTCCAGTTTCCTCGCTGATATTGTGAATAACAGGATCCCATTCATTTTTAAAGACTGAACAGCATTTCCTTGGGTACATATGCCACATTTTCATTATCCATTACTTACATTAATTCTGTATCTTAGCTATTGTGCATGCTACTGTAGTATGTATAGAAGTCCACATATCTCTGATTTTCTTGTCTTTGTATACATAACTAGAACTGAAATAACTGGATTATATTGTAATTGCATTTATAGTTCTTTTTTGAGGAACCACCACCTTGTTTTTCATAATGGGTGTACCAATTTACATACTCACCAACAGTATATATGTCTCCTTTTCTCCACATCCTCCCAACATTTGATATCTTCTTCTTTGACAAAAAAAAATCCATTCTTACGAGTGTGAGGTGATATTCTTTATACTCTTACGCATGAATGAGAAAGCCGAAAAGGTTTTGTGTATTTGAATTATATTTCTCTACAGTTACACTATTAGAAATTAAGACAAAAATTTTAAAGATTTATTTAACTTAAGAAAATCATTAAAGGTTAACTACATAGTTTTATTGTTTTAAAAAACTACTTTCTAAGACAATAAGCAATTGAGGAGAAGGGTACCATTGTTTTGCAAGTTTTCAAGCCTCTTAATTCCTACTTAATAGAAGACAGCTGGATTCTCAAATCTGCTTCTGCTTGATCTAATGGATATGATGTTTTGATCGAAGTACATGAGGAAAATCTGGCTTCCCACAGATATCTGGTTGGAAAAGGACCTTGCAGATCCCCTAACAGGGTCTCAGGGACTCCCAGGAACCTCTAACACTAATTGAGGACCACTGCTCTCAACCAATTCTGTAATTCCAATGGGCAGCAGCAAATCTTGACAAACAACGAACCTAATAATGTACCCAATCATGTTTTTGTACAGCTTCTGCCATTTCAAAACTAATTCAGTTTAGAAAATTTTTTTAGATCCTTTAAATTTTTCACCTCACTCATTTAAGCCATTGCTGACATGAGTCCTTTTGTGGAATTTTCCATTTCTTGAGATGATCTTTCAATGAGTCAAGGCCATAGACATCTTTTGTTTCAGTTCAAAGCTTATTAGAGAGCTTCTTTGCAGCACATGTGATAGATTAATTATCTCTGGATTGAATAGCTTTGATAGTAAAGATATCTTGCTGCTTCGACCTTGTTCATCCAAGGACAAAGATATCTTTACAGTTTTCTCCTAACTTAGAATTTCCAGAAAATGATTTTCTTTAATAATAGTATTCTGGTTCAATATTTATAAATTTTTCCACATATCTTGATTTATAAAGAATAGTCATTCAATTATTCAGTACATTTCCAGTTGTAAGTTTCTACCATGGTGAAAAATGTGGAAGTTAATTTCATCAGTGTCAATTAAGCAACAATATATTTCCCTAATGAACTCAAAACCATGTCAAACTGAGACCTATTTCTTCAAAACAGTGCTAAATACAAGGTAAGTCTCCTTCCTAGATTCATTAGATTTTTATATAAAAAATGTAAAATGCTTTGCATGAAAAAAACTAATCAGATGATGTGGCTTAATGTGGAAATTTTTTCTTCTTTTTCACAATAATGATGAGATTCTTTTCACTTTCTCCATCTAATTTATTTAGCTGCAGTGATGATGCCAAATCAAGTTGTTCTCTTCTACTGTGTAACACCTAATAGGCTCTAAACCGATGTTTAACTCTGACAAAACGCATCATTTCTCATTGATTTTTACTTTTTCAGTCATCCCTGATTCTGGCTTGAACATTTACTGACTTACTCTTGAGCCTTTGATTGCCAGGAGAAATATTCTCTTCCCAGAAATATTAACTTTAATTTTCAAATTCCTCATTACCACAGCTGAATTCAGGAAGAAATATCTTTTTTATTATTATTATTTTCAAGTGCTAGAAATATTTGGAGTCAATTATCTGTGATATCTTAATACCTTCATGACAACCTATCCAAGAAGTGCCTGAAGATTTTTGTTTTTAGTTTTAGAATAATTTTTAATCACATTAGTAATTTCCATGGGTTAAGATTAAATCACAAAGTAAGCTTGTTTCCATAGCTTCCTGATTAAAAAAGAAATCCACTTTCACACATGCTAGTTAGATAAGATTCAGCCACTTGCAGGGAGGAGGGACTGATCAACCCTACTGGAAATCTAAGATGCCTACAAGGGATGATGCATTTGCTCATAAAACAGTTTGCATTTTTTCAAAAGGCAGCAGTTCTGGTGGGGTCACTTTTCACAGTCAGCTTCCATCCCCTGGTGCGGAACAGCCACTAGTTTTGCAACACCCTCTTCTCTGCAATCTGTGTCCTCTCCTTCTCTCTGCCCGCCATTAACACATTAAAGTAGACCCTTCTGCCCATCCGAAAGATGGAGAGTGCCTCTGAATTATTAATGCCACCAAAGCCTGCTAATGGTGTTCCCTCGCTCTCTTCTTCAAAAGGAGCTGCCTTTTGCAGATCTGGTGAGCTTCACAAAGAGAATATTTTGGATGTTTACAATGCATAGAATGTTCTACCTCTACACTTACATTAGAGGACAGACTACAAAAAAAGAAGTCCAGGATGATTAAGCTGGACTTAATCATCACATTAGAGGACAGACTACAATAAAAGAAGTCCAGGATGATAATATGTAGTTCCTACTGCAGACCTATTAATAAACCTCTTCCTTTATTTTTCATTACCCTATTTTTTTTATTTTTGCCAAAAGTACGAGGAAAAAAAGCTGAACAATGTCAGTGTGTCTTATGCACAAGGTTTATTCAGATGTGTATAAGAATTGGCAACAGATTTCCTTATCTACAGCATATTATTTGTAAAAGAAACAAGCTGTAGTCTGAGTCCCTGTGTAAATGTCAATGACCTCAGGGCACCATCAAGTAAGTGAGTATTACTTAGCCTGCCCAAGAGGGTGATCCTTCTTCCACTGGTAAGTCCCAGTCTCTGAGCAGATGCTAGAGGGATTCATTGTGAATCCAAGTAGGTGTCAATGTGCAGGAACAAAGACACACAGGTGACCCTGCTCCTTGAGTGTTTCTCTTTTTGGTTTGTAGAGCCGAACCTAAATGTTTTCAGATTATTTATATGTTCTATCCTCTGGTTTAAGGCTGTCGAAATATTTTTGTGTAGGTGAAAAAGTCTGAGTCAAAATAAATTTCCATTCAACCTAATTACCTGACATTCAATGTACTATCCAATACACTCTTGAATCTGTCAAATCACTGGAATCACACCCCCACTTAGAGAGTGCTATGGTTTGGATATGGTTTGAGTGTGCCCCCAAGACTTCACGTGTTGAAATTTAATCCCTATTGTGAGGTACTGAGATGGTGGAAACATAATCTATGGTGTTTAGAGAGGGAGGCTTTGGAAAGTGATTGAAATGAAAGTCATCAGGATGGAGCATGTCCCATGATTGAAACCTGGTTGGTTTATAAGAAGAGCTGGAGAGACCAGACAGATATGTGCACACTTCCTGTCTCTTGCCATGTGATATCCTGAGTCACCTTGGGGCTGTCAGCAAGGAGTCAGTAACCAGACACAGTTACTCGACCTCATACCTCAAGAATTGTAAGCCAAAATAAACCTCTTCAAACCTTACCCAGCTTGTGGTATTCACTTATTAAAAGCAGAAAACAGACTAATACAGGGATCTGATGTACATCCAGGCCAGCTGCCTCCAGGACATCCCATAGGAGACTCATCACTCTCAGAGGGGTTAGAAACCGCCAAACTTGCTTCAGAAACCAGCAGATAGCCAGCCCAGGCAAAGCCCTTCTCTACCAACCCTCATTAGTGACTGCTCTACCATGAAAGACAAAAAGCCCTACCATGTCTTTTTGGACCTGCCCCTCTGCCACCACATCTCCCAAAATCCAGACACAAAGCCTCCTTCTACTACTTGTAAGTGCACCCTTCTAATTGAGGGCAAGAGAATTCTCTGACAGGAACCAGCCCCAACCAGCCACCTGGGTAATACAAACTCCTCTTTCAGACACAGGTAAGGTGTCAGTTCCTCAGGAGAGTGTTCCCAGTATTCCCCAAATTAGTTCAGAAATGTTTATTATACTTTTTTGTAGTATCTGTCAAGAGTGGCACTATTAATCACTCAGAGGTGATGAATGATTAATAATGTATATTCAAGGGGCTGGGATTGTGGCGCAGTGGTAGCGTGCTCGCCTAGCATGCGTGAGGCACTGGGTTCGATCCTCAGCACCACATAAAAACAAAGATATTCTGTCCACCTAAAACTAAAAAAATAAATAAATAAATATTTAAAAAAAAATAATGTATATTCAATAACACCAATCATCAAATATAAACAATGCAAAAAGTTTTAGGTGTGCTGCAGCACCCCACCTAGCATTCAATACACACTGACTAAACACTATAAGCAAGTCACACTATCCTAGGGCAATTAAACACTACAGACAAATCACACAATACTAGGGCAACTATGAGCCCCAAAAGACCTCCGATGCCACACGACTTCTCTTAGCCAAAGAGCAGACATTGTCCTCGTATGGCGGTACTCTCCAGCCAATGGCTGGATGTCAGGGAATAGTGCAGTTGATCCAGAGTGTACAGCAAGGCAGCCAGTCTCACCAATGTTCTTGTGCAGGGCAAGAGATTTAAATACATTTCCAAGTTGGTGGTGTAAGCTGGCGATTTGTTACACCCAGTGAGAGCCACTGTCCATTGGTTATGTCCAGTGAGATAATGTAATTGCAACTGGACATATCTTTTGTACATGTCCATGGAGCTGTGCTCCCTATCAATTGTAACCAGTCATTGCTAAGCCTGCCTATGGCTAGTGCCTCTTACAGCTCCTCATCGACTGCAAGCAGGCATGACTAAGCATGCCAATGGCTGCTGTTCCTTATGGCCAGCATGTCCAAGCATGTCTATGGATGATGCTCCCTTCATCATTCCTCCATGTAAGTTATCAGAAAATTAGCCACACATTTATTAATGTGATCGCTTGATTAATCTGTGGTTCCCTCACATTA
Source organism: Geosciurus inauris (assembly GCA_004024805.1). Lineage (NCBI taxonomy): Eukaryota > Metazoa > Chordata > Mammalia > Rodentia > Sciuridae > Geosciurus > Geosciurus inauris. Next base: position 18,058 of record PVHX01021107.1, on the reverse strand, counting down.
GTAAATGATGCCTATTCTATCATTGTGACAAAATACTAGCAATGATCAACTTATAAAAGAAAGATATTTTATGTCTTATGATTTGAGAGGGTTCAATCTATGGTCATTTGGCTCTGTTGCTTTTGGATCTGCAGCAAGGCGGTACGCCATGTCAGGAATATGTGACAGAGGAGACCTGTTCACTTCATGATTGACAGGAAAGAAAGAGAGAGACAGGAGGGACGGGGGTCCAGTATTCCCTTCAAGAGCACACCCTCAGTAACCTAACTTCCTTCCATTAGGCCGTGTCTCCTAAATGTTCCACCACTTCCCAATAGGGCCACAGACTTGTGACCAACCTTTAGCATATGGGCATTGGGTGCCACTCCATATTCAAACTGTAATGCCTGTTGAGCACTTATTATGAGCCATAAATTTTTCTCAGTACTTCACACATTTTCTATCATTGAATCCTGTTTGTTCTCTGAGGTAGCTGCTATTATCTTAACCTCTCAGATAATCAATTTAAGGCTCTTCTCACTACCATACTGTGATCTTGGAGTGTTACTAAGATCTCCTGATTGCCTACTTCTGATCTTCTTTCTCATGAGATAAAAATAATCTTCTGTCCTGTTTAAACCAATGTATTTTATGATTTTCCTATTTCATGCATGTAATCTAATCCTATTAAAACAAGGGCTAACCTAATTCTTTTAGCTTGTTAGAACTATGAATCCATGTTATTTTGACAGTCATAGTAATGCACTTGACTGCATCTAGGGATTTGGAAATGCAGCATCCCATCTTCATTTTGTACCTTTTTTGTTTTTTTCTATTAGTGTATGTCCTAATTGAAGTCACAAGTGTGACTTCTTGGATATTTTATATTTTCAAATGTCCTCAGTATTTGACTGCCTGGACATTAGGTCTTCGGGTTTTAAAAAATTCTAATAGTGAGTTCCTAAGCATGGTATCATTGAAAAACAGGAAAAGATGATTAATTAGCAGAGTCAGCACAGTGCTATGAACTCACTCAATGCCTCATTCAGTCAAATCTTTCAGTTAACTAACATCTAAACACAACACACCATCTTAGCAGAATGCTGCCCACTGTCACCAGGTAAGTCAAAATAAACTCATCCAAATAACCATCTTCCTTCAGAAGTTAATAGAAAATACAGCTATATCCCAAGCTTTGCACATTAACATCTAATTGGGTGTCTGCTATTTTGGAGGTACTACTAAATATTAGGGAACAATCTCAAAAAAAAAGAAGAAAGCAGCTGGTGCCCCTTATGCTACAGTAAAATGAAAGGAGATAACACAAACATGACAAGGTAACTAACATTGTGAAGCAGGTAAATGTCGAGAGCCATCCATGGCTGTGTGTGGAATATATCGGCATCACAGCCTAATGAAAAGGAGAATTCGGTATCTGGGAACTTGCAGTGAACATTTCCTCTGGCTGACTGCCTAGACACATTCTGAGCCCTATTCAAGCTCTGCCAAAGGTCCCACACAGCACGACCAGAGATGGGGTGACCTGCTGCAGCCACAAAGCCTCTCAGAGATGGGTATGACTTGCCAAGAGGCCAATCAACCTGCTGACTTCAAGACATGAAGCAAGACTCCACTCCTGAAACCTTATCCCTGCCTTTGATGTATTGCCTTAAATAAACCACAGGAGCCATTTTCTAATTGTCTAGCTCTAGCTCCTGTGTGGGCTGAATCTATCAGGAGCTCTGTCTTTTGAGACTATCTTTCCAACTTTGTCTTTTGTTCTTCACTAATTATTCTAGTCTTGAATTTCTTAGGTGGCTTACATCCTTCTGAGAGGGAAGAAGAACCCCCTGACAAGGCACTGGACACCTTGCCATGGGTAAAACTGCATTGTGAAATAGATTGCTGTCTACACACATTTTTTAACCACATCTGTAGGTCGATAACAAAAAAAAAAATTATTTTGGTTTGTTTGAAGACACTCTCTTTCCAGAACCCTCATATATGTAATGCTCATTTCTTAAAACATGGAAGTTCTTTGAAAGCAATGTCAATCTATCCTATGTTAATGAAATAAAGGCAATTGATATAGTTTTACTTTTCTTACCAAGTCCTCCTCCCACCCTAATGAATACAGTTTAGATATTAGGTGTCCCCCCAAAGTTCATGTGTGAGATAATGCAAGAATGCTTAAGGGTGAAATGATTGGCTTTTGAGAACCTTAACCTAATCAGTGTGTTGATCCACTGCTAGGAATTAACTGGATGGTAACTATAGGCAGGTAGGGTGTTAGCTGGTGGAGATAGGTTCCTAGGATATATCTTTTGAGTATATTTGTCTTTGTTAAGCTGGACTCTCTCTCTGCTTCCTGGAGCCATGTCCTGAGCTTTTATCCTCAACCACACTATTCTGCATGTTCTGCCTCACCTTGAGCCCCAAAGAATGAAGTCAGCATCTATGGACTAAGACCTCTGAAACTGTGAGCATCAAAATAAACTACTCCTCTATTTGTTCTTGTCAGGTCTTTAGGTCAGAGCAGCAAAAAAACTGACTTAAGTAGAAACCAAGAGCAGGGTTGTTGTTGCTGTGACTAACCTGAACATGTGGTTTAGAAGCTCTGGAGCTTTTTGGAATTTGTGGGAGGAATTTTGGAAAGTTTAGTGATGCAAGCTAAAAAAGCTTTAGAATGTTGTCAGTAGACCTTAATGGACAATTCTGGTTGGAGTTTAAAAGACCAGAATGCCAATAAGACAGTGGACAGCAAAGATTGGGGTCATGAGCTCCACTTCCAGGAGACTCAAGATGGTTGCCTAGATGCATGCTGTATTCCATATTGCTCTGTGACCTTGGATTCAAGCAGTAGTTATACTGTTTCCCTGCAACTTATTAGAGGACCCCCAACAGCTGCTCCCACACAGGAATCCCAGCCACATGCCCACACAGGTCTCTCAGCCTCAGTGTTTGTGAAGGACCCTGGCCACTAGCCCACACAGGACCCACTCTCATGCAGGACCCCCAGGACTCCTGGCATTGGTGCCCACACACCGCACAGGACCCCTAGCTGCCACTCCCATGTGGACCCTCATCTACCAGCGTGGGGCTTCCCTTGCCGCCTCTATCTTGAGACACTGCAACCATTGTCATAGTCTCCTTCACCTGGTAGCCTACACCTGGGGATACTGATCGGGGTCTGGAGACAGCCACCTGCCACAACACTGCACACCACAGAGCTGCATCTCTGAACACATGGCCCAACAACACTGCCCAGCCTGCTCCTACACCCCATCTCTGAAAGCACATGCCTCCATCTTGGAGCACCTTTGTTACCATCTTGGATTATCCTCACTACCACCATCACCATCTTTAGTTGGGGCAACTCCCAGCTTGGGACACACACTGGGGCCTACAAGCAATATCAAGGTACCTATAGTCTCCCAAATCCCCTTTCTCCCCTGCAGCCATCAACCCAACACAGTGCTTTCAAGTACATAGCCAGTCCTTATCTTGCAAAGCCTGGTCCTGATCTGCCCAATACAAAACAGCTTTCCCTGATTGGCACACAGGCCCAAGAACAGAGCTCACAAGACCTCCAGAGAGAGTGAGTTTTGATTGGGAAGTAGAAAGGGAGGGGGTGAGTGAGGTACAGTTTAGAGATTAAATTGGAGACCAGGAATTGTGAGGTATATAGGCAATATAAGGAGATAAGACCAGGAGCCCACATCACATGAATGGATCCTGTCATGAGAAGCACTATTAATAATTACTCAGAGGCAGTTTGTCTCTAAATGCAAGTGTATATTGGATCATACCAATCATCAAATATAAATAATTAATGCAAAAAGTGTTCGGTGTGCTGGGGCACCCCAACAAATATTCAATGCATACTAATTAAACCCTATAAGCAATTCACACTATCCTAGGGCAATTAAACACTACAAGAAAATCACACAATACTAGGGCAACTTTGAGTCCCAAAAGACCTCCAATGCCACAAGACTTCTCTTAGCCAAAGAGTACACATTGCCTTTGTGCAGTGGTTCTCTCAGCCAATGGCTGGACATCAGGGAATGGTGGAATTGATCCAGGGATGGACAGAAAGGTGGCCAGTCTCATTGATGTCCTTGGAGCAAAAGCCCCCAATTTAAACTGTATTTAAACTGCAGGAAAAGCAGTTTAAATACAGATCCAAGTTGCTAGTGTAAGCTAGTAATTTGTTACACCTAATGAGAGTCAATGTCCATTGGTTATGTTCAGTGAGATAATGTAATTGAAACTGGATATATTCTTTGTACATGTCCATGGAGCTGTGCTCCCTATCAATTGTAACCAGTCATTGCTAAGCCTGCCTATGGCTAGTGCCCCTTACAGCTTCTCATCAATTGCAAGCAGGCATGACTAAGCATGCCAATGGCTTCTTTTCCTTATGGCCAGGAACTTTGTGAGTCCTGGCAGGTCCAGGTATGTCTATGACATATGCTCCTTACAGGCCCCAAAGGAGATCCTTGGGGTACAACCCCACCTCCAGGAGTTCTACCTCTAAGACCAACCCTCCTACCCTAATAACATTCACCATCCTGAGAGTGGAGTTACCAACAAGCAACAGACAAACCCACCCAATGGATGAGAAGGGAAGCAGGAAAAATACTGAACTCCAACAGAAACAATCCTTTAATTTACCTTGAGTTTTTTTTTCTATTATCTTTTTTCCTTCTTCTTCTTTCTCTCTCTTTCTTTTTTTCTGCCCTCCCATCCCCAACATTTGTGAAGCCCAGTATTTTTCATGCATTGGGCTACTGAGGACTGGAATGTCTGATTAGTATATTACAGTTGTGTTGTATATTCTTTTATCTTCTATTTTTACATTTTTAATTTTTCTTGATTATTATGTTTGTTTTTTGTTCTCTATTTTTGTCCTACTTTGTTGTCTTCCAAAACCTCTTTCTCCCTTTTCCCTTGCTACTAGCCAACTTCTTTGGATTCCTCTTTCATGCTTTCTAAGATCTAATTACTCTATATTCTCCATTCCTACTTTCTTATCATCTCATCCTACACCCCACCCCTGGTTCTCTTTCTCCATGACCAAAAACTATAGACCTTTTTGCAAACCTACTGTTTATATTGTAGATATTAATTGAACTCACCATTTCTGTACATTATGACAAAACTGTGAATATCTTATTAGTAGTTATTTGGTTTAAAGCTGTGTATTGTTTGTATTTGGATTTATTAATATTGACCACCCCCTTAAAGGAGAGATATTGCAAGCCTGCAGGGAAACTATAAACCTATAGGATAAAAATTGTAACACCTCAAATCTGTTAGAAAGGAAGACAAACAAAATGAAAAAACAAGGAAAGAAATTGCCCCAAATAAACCAAGATACTACAATATTAGAATCCATGCTAATCACAACAGAAGAAATGTCAGAGAAGGAGTCCAGGATGTACATAACTAAAATTCTATGAATTAAAGGATGATATAAGAGAGCAAACACAGGCAGCAAAAGATCAATTCAATTAAGAGCTACATAGGCAAATACAGGAAGCAAACGACTATTTCAATAAGGAGATAGAGATTCTGAAGGAAAAAAAAAAAAACAGAAATCCTCAAAATGAAAGAAACAATAAGCCAAACTAAAAACTCAATAGAAAGCATCAAGAACAGATTAGATAACTTGGAAGACAGAACCTCAGATAATGAAGATATACAATCTTGAAAACAGAGTTCACCACACAGGGAAGATGGTAAAAAACCATAAGCAGAACATCCAAGAATTATGGGATAATATCAAAAGACCAAATTTAAGAATTATTGGGATAGAAGAAGGCTTAGAGTTACAAACCAAAAGAATGAACAATCTATTCAATGAAATAATATCAGAAAATTTTCAAACATGAAGAATGAAATGGAAAATTAAATACAAGAGGGTTGGTTACAGGACACCAAATGTACAAAATCACAACAGATCTACACCAAGGTACATTATAATGAAAATGCCTAGCATACAGAATAAGGAGAGAATTTTTATAGCCACAAGAGAAATGAATCAGATTACATATAGGGAGAAAACAATTAGGATCTCTACAGATATCTCAAACTGGACCCTTAAAGCTAGAAGAGCCTGGAATAACATACACTAAGCTCTGAAAGACAATTAATGGCAACCAAGAATCTTATACCAGCAAAATTAAGCTTTAGATTTGATAATGAAATAAAAGCCTTCCAAGATAAACAAAAGTTAAACAAATTTATAGCAAGAAAGCCTGCACTACAGAACATTCTTGGCAAAATATTGCACAAGGAAGAAATACAAAACAACAATGACAATCTGCAAAGGGAGGAACTACACTAAAGGTAAGGTCAATCAAAAGAGAAATCAAGTAATGTTAAAAAACAAAAATAGACCAAAATGACTGGGAATACAAACCATGTCTCAATAATAACCCTGAATGTCAATGGCCTAAACTCATCAATTAAAAGACAGAGACTGTCAAATTCAATTAAAAAAAAAAAAAGACCCAACAATATGCTGCTTTCAAGAGACTCATCTCACAGGGAAAGACATCCACCAACTAAAGGTGAAAAGATGGAAAAAAATATTTATCACTCACATGTAAACAAGCAGAGGTGTCCATCCTCACATCAGATAAAGTGGACTTCAAACCAAAGTTAGTGTAAAGGGATAAAGAAGGTCACTTCATACTGCTTAAGAGAATCACACATCAACAAGACATAATAATCTTAAATATCTCTGCCCCAAACAATAGGGCATCTATGTATATCAAAGAAACCCTTCTCAACTACAAGAATCAAATAGACCACAATACAATAGTACTGGGTTACTTTAACACAGCTCTCTCACCACTGGATAGATCTTCCAAACAAAAACTAAACAAAGAAACTATAGGACTCAAAAAAAAAATCAATAATTTAGACTTTACAAATATATATAAAATATTCCAGCTGGGCACAGTAGTGCAAGCCTGTAATCCCAGCACTTAGGGAGGCTGGAGACAAGAGAATCATGAGTTCAAAGCCAGCCTCAGCAATGGCGAGGTGCTAAGCAACTTATTGAGACTGTGTCTCTACATAAAACACAAAATAGGGCTGGGAATGTGGCTCAGTGGTCAAGTACCCCTGAGTTCAATCTTCAGTATCAAAAATTAAAATAAAATAAAATATTTTATCCATTAACCAGTGGGTACACTTTTTTCCTCAGCAGCACAAGGATCCTTCTCCCAAATAGATATGTTATGCCACAAAGCAAGTCTTAGCAAATACAAAAAAAAAATGGAGATGCTACTCTGCATTGTATCAGACCATAATAGAATAAAATTAGAAATCAATGATAAAATAAAAAATAGAAGCTACTCCAACACCTGGAGACTAAATAATACACTATTGAATGGTGCGTGGATAACAGAGGACATCAGGGAGGAGATAAAACAATTCTTAGAGGTAAATGAAAGCTCCAATACAACATATCAAAATCTCTGTGACACTATGAAAACAGTGCTAATAGGAATGTTCATTGCATTAAGCTCATTCCTTAAAAGAAAAAGTCAACAAATAAATGACCTGCCACTACATCTCAAAGCCCTAGGAAAAGAGGAACAAATCAACACCAAAGGAAGTAGAAGACAGGAAATAATTAAAATCAGGGCTGAAATCAATGAAATTGAAACAAAAGAAGCAATTCAAAAAATTGACAAAACAAAAAGCTGACTCTTTAAGAAGATAAATAAAATTGACAAACCCTTAGCCACCCTAACAAAAAGGAGAGAGAAAACCCAAATTACTAAAATTCATGATGAAAAATGAAATATCACAACAGACAATATTGAAATATAGAAGATAATTGGAAACTATTTTGAAAACTTGTACTTGAGTAAAATAGAAAACCCCAAAAACACTGAGAAATTTCTAGAGACATATGACCTACCCAAACTCAATCAGGAGGGCATACATGACTTAAACAGATAAATTTCAAGCAAGGAAATAGAAGACACCATCAAAAGCCTACCAACTAAGAAAAAGCCCAAGACCAGACAGATTCTCAGCTGAGTTCTACAAGACCTACAAAGAAGAATTAATACCAATACTCTTCAAATTATTCCATGAAATAAAGAAGGAGGTAACTCTTCCAAACTCATTCTATGAAGCTAGTATCACTCTGATACCAAAACCAGACAGAGACACATCAAAGAAAGAAAATTTCAGACCAATATCCCTGATGAACATAGATGCAAAAATTTTCAATAAAATTTGGCAAATTTCATACAAAAACATATTGAAAAAATAGTGCACCATTATCAAATGGGATTCATTCCAGGGATGCAAGATTGGTTCAACATATGGAAATCAATAAACATAATCCATCACATCAATAGAATGAAAGATAAGAATCATATGATTTTATCAGTTGATGCAGAGAAAGCATTTGACAAAATACAGCACCCTTTTATTTTCAAAACACTAGAAAAAAATAGGAATAGCAGGAACACACCTCAACATTGTAAAAGCTATCTATGCTAAACCCAAGGCTAATATTATCCTAAATGGAGAAAAATTAGAAGCATTCCCTCTAAAAATGGGGACAAGACAGGGATGCCCTCTTTCTCCACTTCTATTCAACATAGTACTTGAAACACTGCCAGAGAAATTAGACAGACAAAGAAATTAAAGGGATATAAATGGGAATAGAAGAACTCAAACTATCATTATTTGCCAATAACATAATACTACACTTAGAGGATCCAAAAAATTCCACCAGAAAACTCCTAGAATTGATAAATAAATTCAGCAAAGTAGCAGAATATAAAATCAACACCAATAAATCAATTGCATTTCTATACATCAATGATGAATTCTCTGAAAGAGAAATTAGGAAAACTACTCCATTCACAGTAGTTTAAAATAAAATAAAATACTTGTGAATCAATCTAACAAGAGGGGTGAAAGACCTCTACAATGAAAACTATAGAACATTCAAGAAAGAAATTGAAGAAGACCTTAGAGCATGGAAAGATCTCCCATGCTCTTGGATATGCAGAATCAATATTGCCAAAATGTCCATACTACCCAAAGTGCTATACAGATTCAATGTGATTCCAATTAAAATCCCAACATCATTCCTTATAGAAATAGAAAAGGCAATCATTAAATTCATTAGGAAAAATAAGAAATCCAGAATAGCTAAAGAAATCCTTAGCAAGAAGAGTGAAGCAAGAGGCATCACAATACCAGACCTTAAACTATACCACAAAGCTATAGTAACAAAAACAGCATGATACTGGCACCAAAATAGACATGTAGGCCAAAGGTACAGAATAGAAGACACAGAGACAAACCCACATAAACAGAGTTATCTCATACTAGACAAGGGCACCAAAAACATACATTGGAGAAAAGATAGCCTCTTTAACAAATGGTGCTGGGAAAATTGGAAATTCATATGCAGCAAAATCAAACTAAACTCCTATCTCTCACCATGTGCAAAACTCAACTCAATGTGGACCAAGAACCTAGGAATTAGACCAGAGACCCAATGCCTAATAGAAGAAAAAGTAGGCCCAAATCTTTATCATGTTGGATTAGGCCCCAACTTCCTTAACAAGATTCCTAAAGTGCAAGTATTAAAATCAAGAATCAATAAGCCAGGTACAGTGGCACACACCTGTAATCCCAGCACTTTGTAGGCTGAGATAGGAGAATCATGAGTTTGAAGCCAGCCTCATCAACTGCCAGGTGATAAGCAACTAATTGAGACCCTGTCTCTACATAAAACACACACAAAAAAAATAGGGCTGGGGATTTGTCTCAGTGGTCGAGTAGCCTGAGTTCAATCCCTGGTACCAAAAAAAAAAAAAAATCAATAAATGGGATGGATTCAAACTAAAAAGCTTCTCAGCAAAAGAAACAATCAATAAGGTGAAGAAAGAGCCTACACTTTGGGAGCAAATTTTTGCCACACGCACATCAGAAGCACTAATCTCCAGGATATATAAAGAACTCAAAAAACTTAACACCAAAAAACAAACAACCCAATTAATAAATGGGCTAAGGAGTTGAACAGACACTTCTCAGAAGAAATGCAATTAATAAACAAATATATGAAAAAAATGTTCAATATCTGTATTAATTAGAGAAATGCAAATCAAAACTAAGACTTCATCTCACTCCAGTCAAAATGGCAGTTATCAAGGATACAAGCAACAATAAGTGTTGGCAAGGATGTGGGGGAAAAGCACACTTATACATTGCTGGTGGGACTGCAAATCAGTACAACCAATCTGGAAAGCAATATGGAGATTCCTTAGAAAACTTGGAATGGAACCACCATTTGACCCAGCTATCCCATTCCTCAGTCCATACCCTAAAGACTTAAGAAAAACATACTACAGTAATACAGCCACTTCAATGTTTATAGCAACTCAATTCACAATTGATAAACTGTGGAAGCAAACTAGATGCCTTTCAATAGATGAATGGATAAAGAAACTGTGATATATATACACAATGGAATATTACTCAGCATAAAAAGAAAATAAAATCATGGCATTTGCAGGTGAGTGGATGGAATTGGAGAATATCATATTATGTGAAATAAGCCAATCCCCCAAAACCATAGGGTGAATGTTTTCTCTGATTAGTGGATGTTGATCCATAATGAGGTGGGAGTGGGGAGCATGGGAGAAATGGAGGAAATCTGAATAGGGCAAAGAGGAGGGAGGGGAAGGGAGCAGACATGGGGGTAGAAAAGATGGTAGAATGAGATGGACATCACTACCCCAGGTACATGAATGAAGACATGAATGGTCTGCCTCTACCTAGTTTACAACCAGAGAAGTAAGAAATTGTGTTCCATATGTGTTCTGTGAATTGAAATGCATTCTACAGTTCTAAAAAAAAATAAAAAATAAAATAGAAAGATTGGGGTCATGAGGTTTCAAAGGAGAAAGAGGACTCTATTGGAAACAGGACTAGAAGCCATCTGTGTTACATTCTGGGTAAGAAGCTGTCTACATTTTGTTCATGTCCTGAGACTTTCTGTGAGACTGAATTTAAATGTGATGAACTTGTTAATCTGTTGGAAGAAATGTCTAGGGAGCATAGTATTCAGGCAGTGGTATGGATATTGCTGGTGGCTTTTTAGCCAAGTTTATTGTGATAATCAGGAGCAGAAAACAAAGCAGACAGATTTGAAAAACTTGCAGTCTGGACAGAAAACTTCAAGTAAAACATAAAGAAATTATAAAGACTGCTCAGAGACAATAGGAAAGATGGCTTGAGAGCATCTCAGGAATTGCAAAAGGACACTCATCTCAGGCTCAAAGCATAAAAGTAAAAACTCCTTTGAGAAGAGACCAGTTGGGTACATTGCTGCCACAGGGTGGTTTAGGAAGTTCTTTCACCATGCTTAGCCACCCAGCCACAGAAGTTGCTGTAGCCTTGGTTTCTGGAAACTTGGCTAATGCTTGGGATGGTAGTAGACATTATTGTCAACCATGTAGTGCTGCTTCTGCCAGAATGCAGGATGCTGGGGTTAGGAGGTCATGGAGGTTTGCACTGAAATTTCAAAGGAGGTGTGAGAGGCCAAGCAACATGCCACAGGGTTGGAGTCCCTGTAGGGTGCCCCTTGATAGACCAATGCATGGAGATGTGAGGAGAAAGCCAGAACTGTAGTGGGGACTTCCAAGATTAAGAAATGACAGTAGTGTGGGAAATATTCAGGAACTGAGCAAAGATAGCCAACAGAGAGACCACTGGACTGCAACTAGCAAGGCCATAGGGGAGGAGCTACACTAGCCCTTTGGAGACAATATTAGGATACCATGTGCTCCAGATGCTGGATGTGGAATTATAGGACTTGCTTTCCCACCTGAATTTCGGTCTTGCTATGGTCCCATCACTTGTTTCTATGCCCCTATTTCTTCACATGGAAATGTTTACTATGTGCCTTTCTATGCTGGATATATGTAACTTGCTTTTAATTTTTATAGGAACTCATACTTAGAGTTTGACTTTCATCTGAGGGGAGACTTTGGACTTTGACTGTTGGGCAATCTTAGAACTGTTGAGAATTTTTGAGACTGTTGAGAACTATTGAAACTAGTACATTCTTAGAAATGGAACAAATGTGTTTTGCATTAGGAGATGGACATAAGCTTTTGGTGGCTAGAGGTGGAATATTATGGTTTAGATATTAGGTGTCACCCGAAAGTCCATATGTGAGATGATGCAAGAAAGCTTAGAGGTGAAATGATTGGGTTATGAGAGCCTTAACTTAATCATTGTGTTAATTTCCTGATAGAGATTAACTGGATGGTAACTGTAGGCAGGTAGAATGTGGCTGGAGGAGGTGGGTTCCTGGGGATGTGCCTTTGGGGTATATGTTTATTTTGTCCTTGTTGAGCTGAGCACCGCGCTCTGTGTCTCCGTCTCTGTCTCTGTCTGTCTGTCTGTCTGTCTCTCTTCCTCTGTCTCTCTCTCTCGTGCGCTTACTAGAGCCATGTCCTGAGCTTTTACCTCCACCACACTATTCTGCCATGTCCTGCCTCCCTTCCAGACCACAGCAATGAAGCCGGCCACCTATGGACCCATTAGGCTTAAAGTAAAATTCTTCCTCTAATTGTTCTTGTCAGGTATTTTGGTCACAGCAGTGAAGAAGCTGACCAAAACATTAATATGATTCCAATTACCTATCACCATGACCATCCCATAGGAAGTATTCAATGAATATTATGGACTGATAGTTTGCAGTATATTATTCATTTATGTTTTCCTCTAACAAACAATGTAACACTGTACCCCTATATCCTATGTCCCTACTATATGGGAGGCAGTGTCCTTAGTTATAGAGATAAAATGAATAAACCAGGCAGTCTTTTCCTCTACAGAAATTACAATCTAGTGAGGATACCTACTAGTAAGATGGCAAATACAGTATATTCTGTAAATATCATGGTAGCAAAAGCACATGTTGCAAGAGAGCTCATGGAAGAGCACTTCATACAAGCTGGAGAGGGTCGGGATAGGAATCCAGAGGAGAAAGTGGAATTTAGGTAGAGGCCTAGTGGAGGAGAAGGAGTCCAGAGGAAGGAAGGTAAGTCATAGAAGAATAAACAGGGAGAAAAAATGATCAAATAAGCATTCAAGGGACATCATGAATTGCAGAGTGAGAAACAGATTCAAAGTGAGCAAGCTGAAGACAAAATGTTAGAAGGCTGTTGCAGAACATGATGGCCAGATTTGGACTAGTAGCCAAGAAATGGTGAAAAAACAAAAAGTAATGGGTTTCCAAGATGTTTAGAAACCAAAATCAACAGGACTGGACCATCATGTGGAGAAAGAAAAACAGACCAAGAATGAAGATGAGATTTCTGACCTGGACACAGAGATGCATGCTGCTATTAGACACTACAGTGGGACAAGCAAGGAGAACAAATATGTAGGGAAATGAAGTATGAGATGTTGGTCCTATAGAGGTGCCAATGAGGCATCTAGGTGGCTATGCATGTCAGCTATCCATCATTCTACAGGTCAGGAGAGGGATCTGGGATATATGCATGGACAAGAAAGTGATTAGCATGTAAGTGCGAATAAAAACTGGAGTCAGAGAAGTGGTTGAGATTGTCTGTGAAAGCTGTACAGTGTGAGAAAGGAGGACCTAGGGTGAAACCTAAAAAACACCAGCATTTAAAGCAGGAGGAAAAGAAATCCTCTGAATGCCTGTCTCGGACTCTGAGGAAAGAGATGCCTGCAATCAACCACATGATTTTGGTATTTTGAGAGCTCTAGTCAAAAGCAGACTATTCTTATAATGCGCAACAGTTTTGCCTAACTGGGCCAGGCTTAGGTGCCAGCAGAATGTGTCAGGGCAGGAGAAGCTCAGAGCCTGGGGAATTGGACAGAGGTCTTAAATCAAAGAGGGGTTGAAAAATAAACATGATGTGGTGTGCATTAGCCCATGTGGGAACGTCCAGGCAGGCTGTACATACTGCAAAAGAGGGATTTACAAAGCGAAGACCCCAATCCAAGGACATAAACTCACAGAGAAAGCAAGATTTGTAAAACTGTGGATATGGGTGTGGGTCTATTTAAATAGTTGAATCTCAGTGTATTCAAGTGCACAGATTCACTTGCAAAATTTCCTCCTTCCTCTAATAATTCTTATTTTGAGGAAATTATCTTTTCACAAATATCTTTGAGTATCCTGAGTCCTTGGCTAATGTTTAACAGTGAGCATCATATTAGAGATTGTTTAATTGCTTATAAGAAAGTAATCACATCTTTTAAATCTTTGGCAAAACTGCCCCAGATGCCTATCTCTTTTGCAATAAAAAGATGAGATATTATTAACAAATTTGGGGACAAATATTATGTACAAATATAAAAATTCCTTTAAATAACCAAAAAAATATGGTCACCTAATTAAATGTGTACTTTGAGCGTATACACTAATGCTCAAGTTTGTCTACTTATGATGCTACAAAATCAAACTACAAAGTCCTAGTAAATCTAGCATATTCTTATGAAATGTCCAGGATGCTTATCTGTACAGTGCCCAGGGTGACTTGTTTTAATAAAGTTAATAAAATATGAATCACACAGAGGTCAGCACATCATATAACTGAAAGATTATTCCATGCACTGAAGGAATTTTGAAGTACAGATTTTTTTTTTAAGCTTAAATTAAAGAAGCTTAACGTTCTTTGGTGTCAGAGTAGTTCAAATAACTGCAGTTTACTGATTCAGCAAAACCAAGTTTATGTGGAAAAAGCATATCCTAGGAGGACAACTTTTTCCTCTGAGCTAGGAAAAACAGCATCCATGTCCAAAGAGTCAAGTTCTACCCAGTCCTTTGCTCCTGCTGGGCTGAGACACAGGGACTCTGTGTTGCACACTGCCATCTACTGTGGAACTAAAAACCCAAACTTCATTATTTATGCTCCTGGGCCTTCGTGAACAGAAAATCAATCAATGCTCATCACTTTCCTTGTGCTTGTGGAAGATTTTATGAATATTACAAAAAGATGCAAATGAGAGACACACAAGTATGTAGTAGATCCGTAGGATGATTTGAGGAACAGTGAAGTAAATTAGATAAGAAATTTCCTCACTGAGGGGAAATCAGTTTATAAAATTTGTAATTCCTTCTCCTAGCATCACAGAGAAAGGATAAAAATACATTTTTTAATCAAATCCCAAAGCTTACAATTGTAATTTAGATTATTAAATTGTGTATACATAGAAGAAAATAAAATATTTATGCTGGTCTATTTTTTTAATAAAAGAAATATGTGTATAATTCTCTGCTAGTATTATTAGGCATTAATTATTTAAAGATCAACAACCTACATTTGGTCTATTATCTACTATCTTTAATCTTTGTACCTAACTTCCAACCTTTTCTCTGCAATAATACAATCAAAGAAAAGGAGATAATGCTGATTCGTTACACAAAACCTTGCTTGCTGAGCTTGTAAGCAATTCTGATAGCTCAGTGAGAAGAAATTTTGGTAGGATTTCATAATAGATTTAATTCACCAAATCACCAGTACTACCTAACTGAATACTAGTTTGTTTTCAAAGTAATATTTACAAGATATGCCATCCATAGTTAGGTGGCACACAACTGGAAGGCTGCACAGCATCTCAGGAATTGCAAAAGGACACTCCTCTGGACAGCCCCCAGAAGGCTGGATTTGCTAGGAGTTGGTTGGCTACTGAGAAGCGCTCTGCATTAACAGAGAGCTTAAAACACCACAATCCCAAGCTCACAAGTTCCTAGTGTGATAGGAATGATCTTGAAAACAGTATACTGGAGAGAATAACAAGATGATCTCTTGAGCAACTGAGGAAGAAGTCTGTCCCTAGAAAACAAAAACAGCTGAAAAGAAATGGGAGTCCTGGGGACATTGGGGAAGAGAGCAAGGGCATAGAAAGAAAGGGAAGAGAACCTCAGGTGTGTGATTTTGTTCACTGATGATTCTTACCTGCAGTTTCTCAATCTCCGAGGTTGAGAAGTCTTCATTATAATTTTTAAATTAATATTCAATGGAAAAGGTTATTGTGAGTGGGTTTGGGGGATGTTTTTTTGTTTGCTTGCTTGCTTTTGGTAACCAGTTGTACTTGTAGAACTCCCATAATACTGACTTGCTTTTAAGCCTGTGGATCTCCACAGTTCTTCCAGAGGAGACCTCAGTTCCCCTTTCAAGGAAAGCTTACCCTTGCAAAGACACTGACGGGCCCTTAGGGGAGAAAGAATACAGCAAAACATCTGTGCCTCCACTCTGCTAGCTGTTCATTTCTCCTCCAGACAGATCTGACCTTTCAGAACAACTCAGCTCATATAGAGCTACAGGAGGCTTCAAACCTCTAACGTGACCATCCACTGCTCTCATGACCCAAGGGACTAAACAAAACGACTAATTTCTTTCTCCCCCAAAGTGAGATGGGTTTGTAGGAGAAGGAAGTTTTCACCCTTTCTCATCCCTCAAAAGTGTATCATCTCATCTTCCTGAGCAGTTGCTAGAAAGGACAAGGGCAAGCAAAATGTCATTCAGGCCTCTTAAACTTTCCCCACCATCCTCGTGCTCATACATGCTCAATCAGAAACCTCCAAGCCTTCTCCTATTGTCCCTTCCTTCATGAGCTTGTCCAAAGAGCTCACCTCTCACAGCTATCCATACCTCCTACCTGGGAGTCTTCAATGGGGGCCTTTCTTTTTTCTAGCCCCAACTTGCAGAGCAGTGGCCTGCCTCATGGCCCTGCATCAACTCTGCCCCACTTATGGCCTGGTTGTTACTCAGACCCACCACTCCCTGTCCCTTGGTTGAAACTCCTCGGTGGATTTCCATTGTCCTTAAAGAGCAAAACATGACTTCTGGAAAGCTTTCCCTGAACCCAGGTCTACATCTCTTTTCTTTGATAAACCTTCCAGAGAGCCTCATCCTTTTCCTTTGGAATACCTATCTTAGAATAAAATAATAATTCCTATCATGTCTTTATCAAATAATCAAATTATTTAATGTAATTGGTAGTTTGTCATCTGTCTCTCTCTGTGTTCCATAAGGTCAAGAGTGTTTTCTGCTCACTGCTACATCTTGAACACCTAACCAGGGCCAGCTTCATGGGTGTATGGTCTATGGAGTTACACAGAAGGACCTAGAAAGGCTTTATGCTCTGCTATTGTTGCCTGAAATGTCTTAATTTTAGACAAGAGGTTCCACATTTTTATTTTGAACTGTGTCCTATAAGTTATTAAGGTGTCTTACATCTCTCCTAGTGTCTGACACACAGAAGGTACTCAATGAATTTATTTTCCATGAATAATTATATACAGAATAATTAACAAACAAGTAACTATACAATCAATCTTACAAAAGATACAGTTTAGTGAATTTCATGTACAATGGGAAGACCCTCCCCCAAAGAGCTGTCTCTTACCAACTCACATCTGAGATTCTCATAACGGGGCTAAAGTTTTTACTAACAATGACAGGGAAGCTAAGCTTTTGATTTCCTCATGAAAGGTAACAAAACTCAAGTTCACTGAGATACATAGATCTGATAGTATAATTTTCATTAAGACAACACTTGTAGAAGAAAGATGAAGAGAATAGTGACTTAATCCTGTAGTTAACACCATCAAAAGGAACAAGTACTCAAGTCTGGCCTCACCTACTTCCTGGTTTTACACGAAGCTACCCCATCCCCTTTCAAGCATGTTCTACCACTACATTGTTTGATTAGCTCAAGTCAGACATTCATTTTACTAATTTCTCAAGTTTAGGTAGATATTCAATTCATGGAGTCTAATTTCTAGGAGTATCTTCTTAAGTACGTGACCCAGGACAAGTTATTTCACCTCAGTAAGACTCAGTTTCCTCATCCATAACCTATGGGAACGAGAGGTTAATTTAAAGTGCTATGAGGATTAAGATAAGGCACCAATCATTCTGGCATGTAGTCCCCACTTGGATTATCTCAGTGGTTACACAAAAAGGAGGCAGAAGTCACCAGTGGGGTTCACTGCCATTTACTTAACATTTTCTCAAAAAAGAAAAGGTATTTT